>VHQL01000468.1:0-22359 GCA_014673565.1 Sebastes schlegelii
AGAATGTGTGAAAACATCAAAGACGATGACATCACATCAAAGGACGATGATATCACATCAAAAGACGAAGACATTACATCAAAGGACGATGACATCACATCAAAGGACGATGACATCACATCAAAGGACGATGACATCACATCAAAGGACGATGACATCACTGTCATACTTAAAAGGATATGTATGAATATTCAAAATGACGTATGGAAAACAAAATTTAAATGGCCAGAAAAGTGGCAGTATTGCTGTGCAGCAGTGTCTGGTGACCGTTGTGAAGCTGTGTGTTGAGCAATGCCAGTTGCATCCAACTCATATTTACCTGGCATGGGAGATACAATGATCAAGTATGTTATGAAAACATTTTTTTATAGTTATAAAGATACACAGATCAATACCAGCCATATTCTTGAAAAGAAGCATTATTTTGAAGAAAAATATATGCATTTTACAAATATCCAACAGAGTAAAAACTGTGTACTGTGAGTGTATTTTAGCAGCACGCTTGAAATGTATACCCAAACTAGACTCATGTTCCAGAATGTGTGAAAACATCAAAGGACGATGTCATCACATCAAAGGACGATGACATATCATTAAAGGATGATGACATCACTGTAATACATGAAAAGGCATGTATGAATGTTCAAAATGATGTATGGAAAACTAAATTTAAATGTCCAGAAAAGTGGCAGTGTTGCTGTGCAGCAGTGTCTGGTGTACATTGTGAAGCTGTGTGTTGAGCAATGCGAGTTGCATCCAACTCATATTTACCTGGCATGGGAGATACAATGATCAAGTATGTTAAGACAATAATTTGTTTTTAAAGTTAAAAACAACTACAGATCAATACCAGATATATTCTTGAAAAGAAGCATTATTTTGAAGAAAAAAATATGGATGTTACAAATATCCAACTGAGTAGAGAAGTCAACTTTGAGTGTATTGTGGCAGCACGCTTCAATGTGTCTATCCAAACTAGGCTATTGTTCCAGAATGTGTGAAAACATCAAAGGACGATGACATCACATCAAAGGACGATGACATCACATCAAAGGACGATGACATCACATCAAAGGATGATGACATCACTGTAATACATGAAAAGGCATGTATGAATGTTCATAATTATGAATGGAAAACTAAATTTAAATGTCCAGAAAAGTGGCAGTGTTAATGTGCAGCAGTGTCTGGTGTACATTGTGAAGCTGTGTGTTGAGCAATGCGAGTTGCATCCAACTCATATTTACCTGGCATGGGAGATACAATGATCAAGTATGTTAAGACAATAATTTGTTTTTAAAGTTAAAAACAACTACAGATCAATACCAGATATATTCTTGAAAAGAAGCATTATTTTGAAGAAAAAAATATGGATGTTACAAATATCCAACTGAGAAGAGAAGTCAACTGTGAGTGTATTGTGGCAGCACGCTTCAATGTGTCTATCCAAACTAGCCTAATGTTCCAGAATGTGTGAAAACATCAAAGGACGATGACATCACATCAAAGGACGAAGACATCACATCAAAGGACGATGACATCACATCAAAGGACGATGACATCACTGTCATACTTAAAAGGATATGTATGAATATTCAAAATGACGTATGGAAAACAAAATTTAAATGTCCAGAAAAGTGGCAGTATTGCTTCGCAGCAGTGTCTGGTGACCGTTGTGAAGCTGTGTGTTGAGCAATGCCAGTTGCATCCAACTCATATTTACCTGGCATGGGAGATACAATGATCAAGTATGTTATGAAAATCATTTTTTTATAGTTATAAAGATATACAGTTCATTACCAGCCATATTCTTGAAAAGAAGCATTATTTTGAAGAAAAATATATGTATGTTACAAATATCCAACTGAGTAAAGATTGTCTACTGTGAGTGTATTTTAGCAGCACGCTTCAAATGTATACCCAAACTAGCCTAATGTTCCAGAATGTGTGAAAACATCAAAGGACGATGACATCACATCAAAGGATGATGACATATCATTAAATGATGATGACATCACTGTAATACATGAAAAGGCATGTATGAATGTTCAAAATGATGTATGGAAAACTAAATTTAAATGTCCAGAAAAGTGGCAGTGTTGCTGTGCAGCAGTGTCTGGTGTACATTGTGAAGCTGTGTGTTGAGCAATGCGAGTTGCATCTGTGACGGCCCCTGCCTCACTACTGAGATGCCAGTGTGGATTTGGCCATTAATACTTTCCCTGTGTCCTTGAAGGTATCACGGGAGAGGATGCCTGATGCAGAGCACCTGATGCTGGCGCGTCCTGAGTATAAAAGCCCCAATCAAGTGCTGCTCTGCCCCTTTTTTCCTTCACCTGGACTCATCCCTGTCAGAACCTGCCGGGCTGCCTTTGTTTGACTTTTCTTTAGTTTCCACTTACAACACATCACACTTCATCATGCTCACACATCCACATCTACATTACTGATGTTACTGACTGACACACTCCACATTTGTAGTTATTTCTGTATATCCTTAATTTATTTGTAATAAATATCTTTAATTTATAATCAATCACTGCGTCCTTTCCCGTATTTGTCATGGCCTAGGAGCCGGGCTATGACAAATTGGGGGCTCGTCCAGCTTTTTTCCCGTTTGTGCCGCGACTTTTTGATAAGATCTGGTAATGAGTGTTTTTGTGCTTTTGGGCACTTTGGTAATTAGTTGCACTCTTTGTGACTTGTTTGGACCATTTGGGTCAGGTAAAACGGTAAAAACTGTCTGCAGCAGAAGTTTGATCTTGGCCTGTTTGTGTGTTTCAGAGGATTTGGCGTGCGTAAAGTTTGTTTGGAGCGCCCGCGGCGCGCGGCTTGTTCCTTTGTTACCTAGTACCGTGTGTGCGCGAATGTTGGTTTGAGGGAAAGGACAACGTATTTGGGATGCTTTACTGGGTAAATTTAATGACTTTTGTAGGACTTTGGATTTGTAGTTGTTTTTTACCTGGATTTTGTGGAGAGAGGAGTTTGTTTCGCTGTCTTTGTTTGCGCTGAGATCAGCTGGCCCAGATGACACTTGCGAGTTGCTCTGTGCGTAATTGTTGCAAAGTGGTGCAGAGTTTTCCCTTGTAGGCTGTAGCGACGTTCCCTTTGGGTTCGTTGAGCTGATTTATTTGTAGTGCTGTGGCAAAAGTGGTTGAAGCTGTCATGCTTCACGGGAGCATATCCGTGGTTTCAGGGGGTTGCTAGCTTGCTAGTCGCTCTGCTGGGCCAGCGGTCTTCAGTGCATAAATACCCACCGCAAGTAGCAGCATGAAGACTAGGGATGAGCTTAGTTAGCTGGGTTTTTCTTTAGATAGCGGGGAAACTCTAAACCGTGTTGAGGAGTATTCCTCTTTGAGCGCAAGAGTAGACATTGTGGTGTCTGCCTGGTGCGGTTGTGTGCGTAACGGTGGATTTGCTCAGTTGTCAGTTGGTTTTTTGACTTTGTAAATGTCTGAGATTGAGGCGTTCATTGCTGCTCCGTCTCTGGAGTTCCTGGATACCTGCACAAAAGAGCAGTTGCTCTTGATTGCCGAGCATTATTCAGTGGTTGTTGTAGGAGACAAGCGTATGAAAGAAAATATTAAAGAGTCTATAAAATCAAAATTAATCGAAATAGGAATTATGCCCGGAGATAAAGAGAAGTCTTCTCCAATTCCTTCTGTTATGTCCTTTCAGACTCAAGGACTAACTTTTGAGCAACAGAAGGAGATTTTGATGTTGCAGCTTGAACATGACAAAATGAAACATGAATTGGAAGTTAAAAAGCAAATTGAAGTAGAGTGAATCCGTCAGCAATCAGAGGCGGAAAGATTAAATATGGAGGGATATCGTTTGTCTATGATCAAAGATGGCGTGTTGTCTGGTGAGAATGAGGGCGGACAAGTGCCCAGGTCTTCTGTGAATCGTTTTGATGTGAATAACTTGCGCTTGTTACCGAAGTTTAATGAGAAAGATCCAGACACCTTTTTCTTGCTGTTCGAGCGTGTAGCTAAGGCTAGAAATTGGCCTGAGGCTGACTGTGCACTTATGCTTCAGTGTGTCCTTTCAGGGAAAGCGCAGGAGGCTTATTCATCATTGAGCCTTAAGGATAGCTCTAGCTATGATAAAATAAAATCTGCTGTTCTTAAGGTGTATGAGCTTGTGCCAGAGGCTTATCGCCAGCGTTTTAGATCATGGGAGAGAAAAAGTGGCCAAACATACGTGGAGTTGGCAAGAGACCTGTCAACACACTTTAAGCGGTGGTTAAGTGCCCTTGACGTCACCACTTTTGAGGATCTGTGTGACTTAATGATTTTGGAGCAGTTTAAAAATTGTCTTCCGGATCGTATTGCGACATACATCACAGAACGGAGAAACACTACTGCGGCTGAGGCTGCTGTGTCAGCTGATGAGTATGTGTTGCTCCATAAGAGCAGTTTTAAAGAACGCTCTGTGGCACGTGATGGTTTTGGTTGGAGAGGAATCAGTTCTGATGCCGTTTCATATGAGATGCGTTCAAGGAGAGTGGGTTTTTCGAAACCTGACTTTAAAGCAGGTGGTAACTTGAACAGCAGTGATGGCTGTAACTATTGTCGTGAGAAAGGACATTGGAAGGCAGATTGTCCTTTGTTAAAAGTTAAAACTAAGGGAATGAGAGCTTATGTTAAACCTGCTGCATTTGCTGCTCCTGTTAAAAACTGCTGTGCTGCTGAGTTGCTAACTTCTCACTCTTGTGAAGTGGATGTTTTGGCAGCCTATGTTCCCTTCATACGAGATGGGTTCGTGTCACTGGTAGACAGTGATGTGAAAGTCCCAATAAAGATTTTGAGGGATACAGGTGCCTATGATTCATACATTGTTGACTCTGTTTTGCCTCTGTCTGAGGAGTCTGATACTGGTGACAGTGTTCTCAGTCGTGGGATGGGGTTGAAAATTCTCCCTGTTCCTTTGCACAGGATGGTTCTCAGCTGTGAGCTGGTTAATGGCGAGGTAGCTGTTGGTGTGCGTCCAGCGTTGCCTATTGATGGTGTCCATTTTATTTTGGGCAACGGCTTGGCTGGTAGCCGAGTTTGGACCGATTCTCATCCCGCACCTGTGGTTACATCTTGTCCAACTGAGTCTGTGTCTGACGAGAGCTCCAGGGTGTTACCAGAAGTCTTTTCATCCTGTGTGATTACACGTGCTATGAGCAAAGTAGACCCTGACATGTCATCTGACATCAACAGTGATGATGTACTTTTGGAGGTCCCATCTCTGTCTGAGCTTCCGGTGTCGCTGTCACACTGTGAGGTGTTAAAGGAGCAACGTAGCGATTCTTCTTTGAAAGACATATTTGAACGTGTTTTGCCTGGCTCTGAGATAAATAGTGCTGCAAATGGATACTTCTTATGTAATGAGTTGTTGTTCAGAAAATGGGTTCCTGTTGATGAGGATGGTGTGAAAAATGATGTTTTCCAGATGGTGGTGCCAACTAAGTTTCGTTCCCTTGTTTTGAAAGTGGCACATGACGAGTGTGGACATTTTGGTGTCCGGAAAACATACTTGAACATCCTGAAACATTACTTTTGGCCACAGGTCAAAAGGGATGTGGCCGCATACATTAAAACCTGCCATGTGTGCCAGTTAACTGGAAAACCTAATCAGAGGATCAAGCCTGCACCACTGCAGCCTATCCCAGCTTTGAGTGAACCCTTTACACATCTCATTGTGGACTGTGTGGGTCCGTTGCCGTGTTCCAAATCTGGTTGTAAATATCTGCTCACGGTAATGTGTCAGACCACCAGGTATCCAGCTGCCTATCCTTTGAGGTCAATTACGACCAAGGCTGTGGTTAAGGCCTTATCACAGTTCATATCTATATTTGGTATCCCTAAGGTGATCCAGAGTGACCAAGGGTCAAATTTTTCGTCTCATTTATTTGGGCAAGTGTTGAAGATGTTGCACATTAAACAGAACCAATCATCGGCCTATCATGCACAAAGCCAGGGGGCCTTGGAAAGGTTCCACCAGACTCTTAAGTCTCTTCTACGGGCATATTGTACGGAGTTAGATAGAGACTGGGAGGAGGGGCTTCCATGGCTGATGTTGGGTGCAAGGGAGGCTGTACAGGAAAGTACAGGCTTCAGCCCTAATGAGTTGGTCTTTGGACATTCTGTGCGTGGGCCCTTGTCAGTGTTGAAAGATGGCTGTGTTGACACTGAGCCGCCAAGGAGCCTAGTTGATTATGTCAATGGATTTAGACATCGTTTGTTTGTTGCTGGTAGTATGGCACAGGAAAAGTTGTGCGTGTCTCAAGGTAAGATGAAGAAGCGGTATGACCGTCGTACAGAGCGACATGAATTCAATCCAGGAGACCAGGTTTTGTCACTTATGCCTATTATTGGTTCACCATTTCAGGCTAAGTACACAGGTCCATACACCGTCACAGAGAAAAGGTCTGACTTGAATTATATCATAGCAACACCAGAGCGGAAGAAAACCAAACGTCTTTGCCATGTGAATCTCCTGAAACCATACTATAGGCGTGAAATTGACACAGACCTAGATCAAGAGGTGAAAGATGGTGTTCATCCAGCTCTTACTGTGACTTCGGAGGGTTCGGTGCATGAGGGAGATGGAGTGCCAGAACCTGACGATAGTCTGCTGTATGGAAGGTTGAAAAACTCAGAATCACTTTGTAATTTGGACAACTTGCTGGCTCATTTGTCGGAGTCGAAACGTGAGCAGTTGTCAGAGTTGGTACAAAAGTATCCGTGTTTGTTTGGTGACATTCCTTCACAAACTGACTGGGGCGGAACATGATATTGATGTTGGAGATGCAAAGCCGATAAAGCAACACTTTTACCGCATGGCACCATCTAAACGTGGTTATTTGGATGCTGAGGTTGAGTACATGCTTCAGAATAATATTGCTGTACCATCGTCATCTAGTTGGGCTTCACCGTGTATTTTGGTGCCCAAACAGGATGGAACACCTAGATTCTGTACAGATATGAGGAAAGTGAATTTTGTGACAAAATCTGACTCATTTCCTCTGCCACGTATGGATGATTGCATTGATCAGGTGGGGTCCGCCAAGTTTGTTAGCAAATTCGATTTGCTTAAAGGTTATTGGCAAGTACCTTTGTCCAAGCGGGCGCAAGAAATATCTTCATTTATCACACCGTCTGGCCTGTATTCCTACAAGGTGATGCCATTTGGGTTGAAGAATGCCCCCGCAACATTTCAGCGTTTGATGAACCGTGTTGTGTCTGGGTTAAAAGGCTGTGCTGTGTATCTTGATGATTTGGTCATATACAGTGATACCTGGCACTCACATCTTCAGCGCATCCGTGCGTTGTTTGACCGTTTGGCCGAAGCACAGCTCACCATTAATTTGGCCAAATCTGACTTTGCAAGAGCTACAGTGACATACCTCGGTCGTGTGGTGGGAAATGGTAGTGTAGCGCCAGTCCAGGCCAAGGTTATGGCAATAGCTGGATATCCAAAACCCACAACAAAGAAGGAACTCCAAAGGTTTTTGGGTTTAGTGGGTTACTACAGGAGTTTTTGTAAAGACTGCTCCACCATTGCGTTTCCCCTCACTGAACTGCTTAAAACCAAGGCGAAATTTGATTGGTCGTCTGGATGTCAGACTGCTTTTGATAACATAAAAAGGATGTTATGCTCTTCTCCTGTTCTAGCTGCTCCTTGTTTTGATCGAGCGTTCATGCTACAAGTAGATGCCAGCCAGGTGGGAGCAGGTGCCGTCTTGCTCCAGGGAGACCACCGGGGGGTGGTGAGGCCAGTTAGTTTCTTCTCAAAGAAGTTTAACAGCTACCAGGGAAATTATTCTATTATTGAGAAGGAGGCTTTGTCTCTCATTTGGGCATTACAGCATTTCAATGTGTATGTAGGAGCGGGAGGGCCAACTTTGGTTTATACAGACCACAATCCTCTGACGTTTCTGCATTCTCTTAGATGCCCAAACCAGAGGCTGACAAGGTGGTCCTTACTTCTTCAGGCCTACAACCTTGAGATTAGACATATTAAAGGAACAGACAACATTATTGCTGATGCGCTATCACGCGCCCCTCTGTATTGATTAGTCACTAGTGTGACTGGCTAGAATGATATATTGTCCTGTTGTACTGTTTCATACACCTGTTCTTTCTGTGCCACCTTCTTAAATTGCTTCTCAGGTACCGGGGTTGCTGATGATGGGGTAGAAAGCTGCGGGAAGAATATTCAGTGCTAAGGTCGTATATTATTTCTGTTATTTGTTTTTGTTTGTCTTTTGTTTGTTAGTTAGTCCTTTTGAGTAGTGGTATTTGTTCTGGTAGGATGGGTTTAAAGTATGCCGGTGTTCCCTTGGGACACCGACTTTAAGGGGGAGGTGGGTGTGACGGCCCCTGCCTCACTACTGAGATGCCAGTGTGGATTTGGCCATTCATTCTTTCCCTGTGTCCTTGAAGGTATCACGGGAGAGGATGCCTGATGCAGAGCACCTGATGCTGGCGCGTCCTGAGTATAAAAGCCCCAATCAAGTGCTGCTCTGCCCCTTTTTTCCTTCACCTGGACTCATCCCTGTCAGAACCTGCCGGGCTGCCTTTGTTTGACTTTTCTTTAGTTTCCACTTACAACACATCACACTTCATCATGCTCACACATCCACATCTACATTACTGATGTTACTGACTGACACACTCCACATTTGTAGTTATTTCTGTATATCCTTAATTTATTTGTAATAAATATCTTTAATTTATAATCAATCACTGCATCCTTTCCCGTATTTGTCATGGCCTAGGAGCCGGGCTATGACACATCCAACTCATATTTACCTGGCATGGGAGATACAATGATCAAGTATGTTAAGACAATAATTTGTTTTTAAAGTTAAAAACAACTACAGATCAATACCAGATATATTCTTGAAAAGAAGCATTATTTTGAAGAAAAAAATATGGATGTTACAAATATCCAACTGAGTAGAGAAGTCAACTGTGAGTGTATTGTGGCAGCACGCTTCAATGTGTCTATCCAAACTAGCCTAATGTTCCAGAATGTGTGACAACATTAAAGGACGATGACATCACATCAAAGGACGATGACATCACATCAAAGGACGAAGACATCACATCAAAGGACGATGACATCACATCAAAGGACGATGACATCACATCAGAGGACGATGACATCACTGAAATAAATAAAAGGATATGTATGAATATTCAAAATGATGTATGGAAAACTAAATTTAAATGTACAGAAAAGTGGCAGTGTTGCTGTGCAGCAGTGTCTGGTGTATGTTGTGTGTTGAGCAATGCGAGTTGCATCCAACTCATATTTACCTGGCATAGGAGATACAATCATCAAGTATTTCATAACAATAATTTTTTTTTAAAGTTAAAAACAAATAAAGATTAATACCAGCCATATTCTTGAAAAGAAGCATTATTTTGAAGAAAAAAATATGTATGTTAGAAATATCCAACTGAGTACAGATTGTCAACTGTGAGTGTATTATGGCAGCACGCTTTAATGTGTCTATCCAAACTAGCCTAATGTTCCAGAATGTGTGAAAACATCAAAAGACGATGACATCACATCAAAGGACGATGACATCACATCAAAGGACGATGACATCACTGTCATACTTAAAAGGATATGTATGAATATTCAAAATGACGTATGGAAAACAAAATTTAAATGTCCAGAAAAGTGGCAGTATTGCTGCGCAGCAGTGTCTGGTGACCGTTGTGAAGCTGTGTGTTGAGCAATGTCAGTTGCATCCAACTCATATTTACCTGGCATGGGAGATACAATGATCAAGTATGTTATGAAAATCATTTTTTTTTATAGTTATCAAGATATACAGATCAATACCAGCCATATTCTTGAAAAGAAGCATTATTTTGAAAAAAAATATATGCATGTTACAAATATCCAACTGAGTAAAGATTGTCTACTGTGAGTGTATTTTAGC
Source organism: Sebastes schlegelii (assembly GCA_014673565.1). Classification (NCBI taxonomy): domain Eukaryota; kingdom Metazoa; phylum Chordata; class Actinopteri; order Perciformes; family Sebastidae; genus Sebastes; species Sebastes schlegelii. Next base: position 9,950 of record VHQL01000468.1, read on the forward strand.
AGCACGCTTCAAATGTATACCCAAACTAGCCTAATGTTCCAGAATGTGTGAAAACATCAAAGGACGATATCATCACATCAAAGGACGATGTCATCACATCAAAGGACGATGACATATCATTAAAGGATGATGACATCACTGTAATACATGAAAAGGCATGTATGAATGTTCAAAATGACGTATGGAAAACTAATTTTAAATGTCCAGAAAAGTGGCAGTGTTGCTGTGCAGCAGTGTCTGGTGTACATTGTGAAGCTGTGTGTTGAGCAATGCGAGTTGCATCCAACTCATATTTACCTGGCATGGGAGATACAATGATCAAGTATGTTAAGACAATAATTTGTTTTTAAAGTTAAAAACAACTATAGATCAATACCAGATATATTCTTGAAAAGAAGCATTATTTTGAAGAAAAAAATATGGATGTTACAAATATCCAACTGAGTAGAGAAGTCAACTGTGAGTGTATTGTGGCAGCACGCTTCAATGTGTCTATCCAAACTAGCCTAATGTTCCAGAATGTGTGAAAACATCAAAGGACGATGACATCACATCAAAGGACAATGACGTCACTGTCATACTTAAAGGTCACCTATTATGCAAAATGCACTTTTCCATGTCTTTTAAACATCAATATCTGTCCCCAGTGTGTCTACAGGCCACCATAGTATCATAAAAGACCATCCTCTCTCTTTTTCTTCTCCTCCGTTTGTCCGGAAATGGGTGCAGAAAAGTTTTTGCTTTTTTCCTTGTCTTCTGACGTCATTAGAAAAATGCAAGCCATATATGGCTTTCCTGTTTCCAGTGAAACAGAACAGCAACCCCCTCCCCCCATACCCCGGCTTGGTAACCCCGCCCACGGAGTAGCCGGCTCAGCAAGCTGCGTCCGCCATTGTTATTTCGACTGTTTACTAGTAAACATGCTGAAATGACCTAAGAAACCCTCTTGTTCTGTTGTTGGCTGCAATACTCCACACAAAAACTTGCACCATGTACCCACTTCGGATCATCTGAAGACCCAGTGGATGGACTTTATTTTCGCTGGTGCTGTGCCCAGACATGTTCCAAAGTCTTTGTTGGTAAGTGCAAATCGTTTCACAACCGAATGCTTTGTAAATCAGGGTCAGTACCTGGCGGGATAAGCTAGTTACCTGAAACTGAATATTGGATCAATACCAACTGTCCGGGATGCATCAGGAGACCCTGAAGCTGAACGTTTTTTATTTTTTCCTTTTTTTATTATACTGTTTATTAGGGCCGGTTTGCTAGACGGCGTTAGCATGCAGTGCGGCTAAACTTGAACTTATAGTGTAATGATTCAGCTTCATTATTCAGCTTGTGAGAGGCTTTTGTTTTACGTTAAGCACCATTTCAAACCCGTAAAATATCTATAGTAGTAGGTATGGTGTGTGTAAACTGGGTCTCCATGTTGCTTTTAGTGCAACTTTATACTGCGGCCTGTAGGCACAGTCTGCTCCGTTAGCCTAACGGAGCAGACTGTGCGGAGCTAGCTGCTAGCTGTGCGGAGCTAGCTGCTGTATTGTGTGTGTGGAGAGTTACTTGTTTTAGACTCCCCTGAAAGTACACATGCTCAAAACAAGTGGTCAAACTGTAAACTAATCCAGAAATGGTGATTAATTTGCTATGAAACGTTATGTAGCTTTCGTTTATGTTAGCACCCAGTCGCTAATGTGCCCCGACCTACGGCTGTAGTGGCCAGCTGTGCAGTGTGTTGACTTACACAGATGATAGTATGACCGCTATGATTCACCGATAAAGTTGTTAGTCTCGTATTGCATTACAAACAGTGAGTCTAGCTAGCTTTATGACGCTTTCTGCTCTGCTAACTTCATCAAACTGAATTTACAAACTTTTGGTATGTCACAACACAAGTTATACTGTATTTGTAACTTGTTGTCATAACTACTCATTTGAGATGATGTTGTAAACATGACTGTTTCCTGTATACAGGGCTGTTCTAGACAACCTACAAGGCCAGATGTTGCCTGCCAAACAGGGTCTGAAACCCTCGTAGCTGGCCAGGGCGTCAGGAAACTCCCTTCGGATCCACAGTACCACACAGGCCGGAATTACAACGCGGATCCTGCGCCCAAGAAAGCCCCAGCACCAGCTCACAAAGCTCCTGTATGCCAGATACCTGTATTGGCTGTAAGATTGGACAATATACATGTATTTAGTAAACAGCGTGTCAGGAGCCAAACTTGAAAACTTAGTCATGTTATTATCAGTATGTCCCTTGTTTTACTTTGTACTTTTTGATGTGGCTTTTTACATTTATTGTAAGCAATAAGAAATATCTCACAACATGAAACACTGTGCTGTCATATACCAAAGATAAAAGCAATACAAATTAAACAAAATAACATGTTCAACTACGGTCTGAATGCAACAATCATTGCAGCCAAAATCTTGTTGCCAGAGACAATAAAATACCTTTTCATTTGGATCCAGCCATGACAACACACTTGAAATATTATATAATATAGTATTGTATTTACATGCTGCATCAGCCACCATTGTTTCAGGTCAGTATAAGCCACATTTTCAGAATTGAAATAAAGTGGAAATCACAAGTTTGTGCTGAGTTTGAAGCACAAACAAATGCCAATTCAGCTTTAGCAGTGTGGTTTGTCAAAAATGTCTTTCTTATTTATGGGTTCAGTGAATCCTTTGTTTTTCTATTCATATATTATGAGAATGGTGTTCTATTGATTGAACATAACAATAAAGGCTTTACAGTATCTAAAATGTGTCATGAAATCATGTTTAATATGAACAGTATCTGCTGATGTCAAACTTAGCTACAGTATATACTAAAAAATAATCACATTCTTATTTTGGGGCATTCTGCAATATCGTGGTGTGTATTATGCCATTCATGGTGTGTGGTGAACAGTGTAATGTAAGGCCCACTGAAGTAATGGAAAGGAAGACTGCATAAAATTTAACTTACAGGTATTTATTTTCATGAACAACATTAGCATTTAATTGTACTTTTTGATTAAAATTATGATGATCAAATAAGTAAGAAACCACTTACCGCTCTATCGCCCTTTGGTGCAAAGCACCATATTCAGCCCTGTAAACATTATACGCGTTTTGCATTGTGAACAAATTTAAACATACAGGGTCCAACCCAGAATGTTGTATCATGCAGGAGATGTTGTCCGGCAGCTGTTCCATCCGTCTTTTAACCTAGAGTGAATGACATATGGTAAGCCTCATGGAATGTGAAAAATATGTCTAAACACACAACTAAATATAGCTAATAAAAATGTTACCTGTTGTGTCTCCCAGCAGCAGATATTCTCAGGTTCTGTAGGCATTTTTGCACAATTTCCACATGTGCACCTGAACAAATAAATAAAAAATGTGAGCATTTCAACATGTGAAGCATATGATACTATAAACCTGACAGAAGATGCAAAAAAGCTGAGGTGAATGAGCAGTAAGCTTTTTTCCCCACACATTTTTATCGCACAATATGATAGAATATTCGGGATATATCAAATCAAATCAAATCAATTTATTTTTGTATAGCGTCAAATCACAACAGAAGTTATCTCAAGACGCTTTATATATAGAGCAGGTCCATGACCGTACACCATAGTTTAGAGACCCAACAGAATCCACCAAGCGCACTGTGGCCAGGAAAAACTCCCCGATTACTGGGAAGAAACCTGGAGCAGAACCGGGCGCAGGGCGGGCGGCCATCTGCCGAGACCGGCTGGGGGGATAGATAGAGAGAGAGAGAGTGAGAGAGAGAGAGAGAGAGAGAGAGAGAGAGAGAGAGAGAAAGAGAGAGATAGAGAAGCAGCCACAATAGCAGTCTAGCAGCTGTAATAGCTAATACAAGTAGGACTGATAACACAAAACATATAGTCAAGTAAAATATACCTTACCAATTGAAAAACATGCAACGTACGTAGAGCCTAACGTTCACTAAATTACACAAATTACAAAATTGGTTTTAATTACCAAATACCTCACAATAACGTTACCTACAGAGCCGTGAAAGTAGCATTAGAGCTGACGTTAGCTACCGTTAGCCTCCGTGCTAACCCATACATAAAGTTACACAACAAGTTGAACTCACCATTGTGAAACGTCTTGCTGCATTCGAGGTGGAAGTGCTGCTGCTGTTGGAGCCTCTTCCTCTTCAGAGTTCGAGTCGGTGTTCGACTCAGGGTCAAACTGAACAGTCATATTCCTAGCTGTTGTCATTATAACGTTCATAGTTGTTTACTGTTACCAAGGTATCAAGCCGAAGGGCGGGGGGGATGCGGCGGAGAGCTACAGCCGGTTCCGCAGAGGGGGTGGGGCGCAGCAGCTCATTCTCATTTAAAGCTACAGACACAGAAATCAGCACTTTTGGAAATGGGCTGAAACAGAGGTTATAGAGACATGCTGGAATGCATGATCTGATTGTTTTTTTGAAAAAAAAAACTTCAGAGACATGGTTTGGAGGTGTCTGAGACCTATAATAACTAGTTTAAATGGAGTATAATATGTGACCTTTAAAAGGATATGTTTGAATATTCAAAATGACGTATGGAAAACAAAATTTAAATGTCCAGAAAAGTGGCAGTATTGCTGCGCAGCAGTGTCTGGTGACCGTTGTGAAGCTGTGTGTTGAGCAATGCCAGTTGCATCCAACTCATATTTACCTGGCATGGGAGATACAATGATCAAGTATATTATGAAAATCATTTTTTATAGTTATAAAGATATACAGATCAATACCAGCCATATTCTTGAAAAGAAGCATTATTTTGAAGAAAAATATATGTATGTTACAAATATCCAACTGAGTAAAGATTGTCTACTGTGAGTGTATTTTAGCAGCATGCTTCAAATGTCTACCCAAACTAGCCTAATGTTCCAGAATGTGTGAAAACATCAAAGGACGATGTCATCACATCAAAGGACGATGTCATCACATCAAAGGACGATGACATATCATTAATACATGATGAATATATGTATGAATATTCGAAATGATGTATGGAAAACTAAACTTAAATGTCCAGAAAAGTTGCAGTATTGCTGTGCAGCAGTGTCTGGTGACCGTTGTGAAGCTGTGCGTTGAGCAATGCGAGTTGCATCCAACTCCTGTTTACCTGGCATGGGAGATACAATGATCAAGTATTTTATGACAATACATTTTTTTTAATGTTAAAAACAAATACAGATTAATACCATCCATATTCTTGAAAAGTAGCATTATTTTGAAGAAAAAAATATGGATGTTACAAATATCCAACTATGTAGAGATGTCAAATGTGAGTGTATTGTGGCAGCACGCTTCAATATGTCTATCCAAACTAGCCTAATGTTCCAGAATGTGTGACAACATCAAAGGACGATGACATCACATCAAAGGACGATGACATCACATCATAGGACGAAGACATCACAGTACGATGACATAACTGAAATAAATAAAAAGGATATGTATGAATATTCAAAATGATGTATGGAAAACTACATTTAAATGTCCAGAGAAGTGGTAGTGTTGCTGTGCAGCAGTGTCTGGTGTATGTTGTGTGTTGAGCAATGCGAGTTGCATCCAACTCATATTTACCTGGCATACAATCATCAAGTATTTCATGATAATAATTTTTTTTTAACGTTAAAAACAAATACAGATTAATACCAGCCATATTCTTGAAAAGAAGCATTATTTTGAAGAAAAAAATATGTATGTTACAAATATCCAACTGAGTAGAGATTGTCAACTGTGAGTGTATTGTGGCAGCATGCTTCGAATGTGTCTATCTAAACTAGCCTAATGTTCCAGAATGTGTGAAAACATCAAAAGACGATGACATCACATCAAAGGACGATGACATCACATTAAAGGATGAAGACATCATATCAAAGGACGATGACATCACTGTCATACTTAAAAGGATATGTATGAATATTCAAAATGACGTATGGAAAACAAAATTTAAATGTCCAGAAAAGTGGCAGTATTGCTGCGCAGCAGGGTCTGGTGACCGTTGTGAAGCTGTGTGTTGAGCAATGCCAGTTGCATCCAACTCATATTTACCTGGCATGGGAGATACAATGATCAAGTATGTTATGAAAATCATTTTTTTTATAGTTATAAAGATATACAGATAAATACCAGCCATATTCTTGAAAAGAAGCATTATTTTGAAGAAAAATATATGTATGTTACAAATATCCAACTGAGTAAAGATTGTCTACTGTGAGTGTATTTTAGCAGCATGCTTCAAATGTCTACCCAAACTAGCCTAATGTTCCAGAATGTGTGAAAACATCAAAGGACGATGTCATCACATCAAAGGACGATGTCATCACATCAAATGACGATGACATATCATTAAAGGATTATGACATCACTGTAATACATGAAAAGGCATGTATGAATGTTCAAAAATGATGTATGGAAAACTACATTTAAATGTCCAGAAAAGTGGCAGTGTTGCTGTGCAGCAGTGTCTGGTGTACATTGTGAAGCTGTGTGTTGAGCAATGCGAGTTGCATCCAACTCATATTTACCTGGCATGGGAGATACAATGATCAAGTATGTTAAGACAATAATTTGTTTTTAAACTTAAAAACAACTACAGATCAATACCAGATATATTCTTAAAAAAGAAACATTATTTTGAAGAAAAAAATATGGATGTTACAAATATCCAACTGAGTAGAGAAGTCAACTGTGAGTGTATTGTGGCAGCACTCTTCAATGTGTCTACCCAAACTAGCCTAATGTTCCAGAATGTGTGAAAACATCAAAGGACGATGACATCACATCAAAGGACGAAGACATCACATCAAAGGACGATGACATCACATCAAAGGACGATGACATCACATCAGAGGACGATGACATCACTGAAATAAGTAAAAGGATATGTATGAATATTCGAAATGACGTATGGAAAACTAAATTTAAATGTCCAGAAAAGTGGCAGTGTTGCTGTGCAGCAGTGTCTGGTGTACATTGTGAAGCTGTGTGTTGAGCAATGCGAGTTGCATCCAACTCATATTTACCTGGCATAGGAGATACAATCATCAAGTATTTCATGACAATAATTTTTTTTTTAAAGTTAAAAACAAATACAGATTAATACCAGCCATATTCTTGAAAAGAAGCATTATATTGAAGAAAAAAATATGTATGTTACGAATATCCAACTGAGTACAGATTGTCAACTGTGAGTGTATTGTGGCAGCACGCTTTAATGTGTCTATCCAAACTAGCCTAATGTTCCAGAATGTGTGAAAACATCAAAGGACGATGACATCACATCAAAGGACGAAGACATCACATCAAATGATGATGACATCACATCATAGGACGATGACATCACAGTACGATGACATCACTGAAATAAATAAAAAGGATATGTATGAATATTCAAAATGATGTATGGAAAACTAAATTTAAATGTCCAGAGAAGTGGCAGTGTTGCTGTGCAGCAGTGTCTGGTGTATGTTGTGTGTTGAGCAATGCGAGTTGCATCCAAATCATATTGACCTGGCATACAATCATCAAGTATTTCATGACAATATTTTTTTTTTAAAGTTAAAAACAAATACAGATTAATACCAGCCATATTCTTGAAAATAAGCATTATTTTGAAGAAAAAAATATGTATCTTACAAATATCCAACTGAGTAGAGATTGTCAACTGTGAGTGTATTGTGGCAGCATGCTTCAATGTGTCTATCTAAACTAGCCTAATGTTCTAGAATGTGTGAAAACATCAAAAGACGATGACATCACATCAAAGGACGATGACATCACATCAAAGGATGATGACATCACATCATAGGACGAAGACATCACATCAGAGTACGATGACATCACTGAACTAAATAAAAGGATATGTATGAATATTCGAAATGATGTATGGAAAACTAAATTTAAATGTACAGAAAAGTGGCAGTGTTGCTGTGCAGCAGTGTCTGGTGTATATTGTGTGTTGAGCATTGCGAGTTGCATCCAACTCATATTTACCTGGCATGGGAGATACAATGATCAAGTATGTTAAGACAATAATTTGTTTTTAAAGTTAAAAACAACTACAGATCAATACCAGATATATTCTTGAAAAGAAGCATTATTTTGAAGAAAAAAATATGGATGTTACAAATATCCAACTGAGTAGAGAAGTCAACTGTGAGTGTATTGTGGCAGCACGCTTCAATGTGTCTATCCAAACTAGCCTAATGTTCCAGAATGTGTGAAAACATCAAAAGACGATGACATCACATCAAAGGACGATGACATCACATCAAAGGATAAAGACATCACATCAAAGGACGATGACATCACATCAAAGGACGATGACATCACATCCGAGGACGATGACATCACTGAAATAAATGAAAGGATATGTATGAATATTCAAAATGATGTATGGAAAACTAAATTTAAATGTACATAAAAGTGGCAGTGTTGCTGTGCAGCAGTGTCTGGTGTATGTTGTGTGTTGAGCAATGCGAGTTGCATCCAACTCATATTTACCTGGCATGGGAGATATAATGATCAAGTATGTTAACACAATAATTTGTTTCTTTTTTTTCGGACAGTTTTTTCAGACTTCTATTGTACGACATTTTTCAGACGTCATTTGTCCGAAATTTTTCAGACTTCTTTTGTCCGACAATTTTCAAATATTCTTTCAAGACTTTTTTAGTCCGACATTTTCAGACTTCTTTTGTCGCGACATTTTTCAGACTTCTTTTGGTCGCGACATTTTTCAGACTTTTTTTCGGCTTTTTTTCAGATCTTTTTTTTTTTCAGACAGACTTTTTTGTCAGACTTTTCAGACTTTGTCCGACTTTTTCAGAGTTTTTTCAGGTTTTTTTCCATACTTTTTTTCAGACTTTTTTCGACAGTTTTTTCAGACTTCTTTTGTCCGACATTTTTCAGACTTCTTTTGTCTGACATTTTTCAGATCTTTTTTTCAGATCTTTTTTTCAATCTTTTTTTCAGACATTTTCAGATATTTTTTTTTCGGACAGTTTTTCAGTCTTCTTTGTCTGACATTTTTCAGACTTCTTTGTCCGACATTTTTCAGTCATTTTCAGATTTTTTTTCGACGTTTTTTCAGACTTCGTTAGTCCGACATTTTTCAGACTTTTTTCGGGCTTTTTTTACAACTTTTTTTCAGAATTTTTTTTCGGACATTTTTTCAAGTTCTTTTGTACAGACAATTTACAGATATTCTTTCCAGACTTTTTTTGTGACTTTCAGACCGACTTTTTTTCACTTTTGACTTTTTTTCGACTTTTTTTCCGACTTTTTTCAGATCTTTTTTTCCGACATTTTTCAGACTTCTTTTGTCCGACATTTTCAGACTTTTTTTCGGGCTTTTTTCCAGACTTTTTTTCATAGACTTTTTTTTCGGACAGTTTTCAGACTTCTTTTGTCCGACATTTTCAGACTTTTCTTTGTTCTTGACATTTTTCAGACTTCTTTTGTCCGACATTTTTCAGACTTTTTTTCGGGCTTTTTTTCAGATCTTTTTTTTTTGACAGTTTTTTCAGACTTCTTTTCAGTTTTCCGACATTTTTCAGACTTCTTTTGTCCGACATTTTCAGACTTTTTTTCCATACTTTTTTTCAGATCTTTTTTTCGGACAGTTTTTTCAGACTTCTTTTGTCCGACATTTTTCAGACTTCTTTTGTCCGACTTTTTCAGCTTTTTTTCAGGCTTTTTTTCCAGCTTTTTTTTCAGCTTTTTTTCCGATCTTTTTTCGGAGTTTTTTCAGACTTCTTTTGTCCGACATTTTTCAGACTTCTTTTGTCCGACATTTTTCAGACTTTTTTAGGTTTTTTTCGGGCTTTTTTTCAGATCTTTTTTTCGGACAGTTTTTTCAGACTTCTTTTGTCCGACATTTTTCAGACTTCTTTTGTCCGACATTCAGACTTTTTTGTCCGACATTTTTCAGACTTTTTTCAGGGTTTTTCAGACTTTTTTTCAGATCTTTTTTTTCGGACAGTTTTTTCAGACTTCTTTGTCCGACATTTTTAGATATTTTTTCCAGACTTTTTTTGTCCTACATTTTCAGACTTCTTTTGTCCGACATTTTTCAGACTTTTTTCGGGCTTTTTTTCGGGCTTTTTCCAGATTTTTTTTCGGACATTTTTTTCAGACTTCTTTTGTCCGCATTTTTCAGATTCTTTTGTCCGACATTTTTCAGTCTTTTTTTCAGACTTTTTTTCGGCTTTTTTTTCAGACTTTTTTTTTCAGATCTTTTTTTTCGGAGTTTTTTCAGACTTCTTTTGTCCGACATTTTTCAGACTTCTTTTGTCCGACATTTTTCAGACTTTTTTGGGCTTTTTTTCCAGACTTTTTTTCAGATCTTTTTTTTCGGACAGTTTTTTCAGACTTCTTTTGTCCGACATTTTTAAGATATTTTTTCCAGACTTTTTTTGTCCTACAATTTTCAGACTTCTTTTGTCCGACATTTTCAGACTTTTTTTCGGGCTTTTTTTCGGGCTTTATTTCCAGACTTTTTTTTCGGACATTTTTTCAGACTTCTTTTGTCCGCAATTTTTTCAGATTTCTTTTGTCCGACATTTTTCAGTCTTTTTTTCAGACTTTTTTTCGGGCTTTTTTTCAGACTTTTTTTTTCAGATCTTTTTTTTCGGACAGTTTTTTCAGATATTTTTTTTCAGACTTCTTTTGTCCGACATTTTTCAGACTTCTTTGTCCGACATTTTTCAGACTTCTTGTCCGACATTTTTCAGACTTTTTTTCGGGCTTTTTTTCAGACTTTGTTTCAAATCTTTTTTTCGGACGTTTTTTCAGACTTCTTTTGTCCGACATTTTCAGACTTTTTTTCGGGCTTTTTTTCAGATCTTTTTCTTCGGACAGTTTTTTCAGACTTCTTTGTCCGACATTTTCAGACTTCTTTTGTCCGACATTTTTCAGACTTTTTTTCGGTTTTTTTTTCCAGACTTTTTTCAGATCTTTTTTTTCGGACAGTTTTCAGATTCTTTGTCCGACATTAATCAGACTTCTTTTGTCCGACATTTTTCAGACTTTTTTCGGGCTTTTTTCAGATCTTTTTCTTCGGACAGTTTTTCAGACTCTTTTGTCCGACATTTTTCAGACTTCTTTTGTCCGACATTTTTCAGACTTTTTTCGGGCTTTTTTTCGGGCTTTTTTCAGATCTTTTTTTCGGACAGTTTTTTCAGTCTTTCTTTGTCCGACATTTTTCTGACTTTTTTTCGGGGTTTTTTTCCAGACTTTTTTTCAGATCTTTTTTTCGGACAGTTTTTTCAGACTTCTTTGTCTGACATTTATCAGACTTCTTTGTCCGACATTTTTCAGACTTTTTGTCGGGCTTTTTTTCAGATCTTTTCTTCGACAAGTTTTTCAGGCTTTTTTGTCCGACATTTTCAGACTTCTTTTGTCCGACATTTTCAGACTTTTTTTAGGGCATTTTTCCAGACTTTTTTCAGATCTTTTTTTTGGACCAGTTTTTTCAGACTTCTTTTGTCCGACATTTTTTCAGACTTTTTTTTCGGGCTTTTTTTACGGACTTTTTTTCAGATCTTTTTTTCGGACAGTTTTTTCAGACTTCTTTGTCCGACATTTTTCAGACTTCTTTTCCTACATTTGTCAGACTTTTTTGGGCTTTTTCAGATCTTTTTTTTCGGAGAGTTTTTTCAGACTTCTTTTGTCCGACATTTTTCAATCTTCTTTTGTCCGACATTTTTCAGACTTTTTTCAGAGGTTTTTCGGGCTTTTTTTCAGATCTTTTTTTTCGGAGAGTTTTTTCAGACTTCTTTTGTCCGACATTTTCAGACTTCTTTGTCCGACATTTATCAGACTTTTTTTGTCCGACATTTTTCATACTTTTTTCAGGCATTTTTCAGACTTCTTTGTCCGACATTTTTCAAAATTCTTTTGTCCGACATTTTTCAGACTTTTTTCGTTTTTTTTTTCCAGACTTTTTTTCAGATCTTTTTTTCGGACAGTTTTTTCAGTCTTCTTTTGTCCGACATTTTCTGACTTTTTTCGGGGTTTTTTCCAGACTTTTTCAGATCTTTTTTTTCGGACAGTTTTTTCAGACTTCTTTTGTCTGACATTTATCAGACTTCTTTTGTCCGACATTTTCAGACTTTTTTTCGGGCTTTTTTCAGATCTTTCTTCTTCGGACAGTTTTTTCAGACTTCTTTTGTCCGACATTTTTCAGACTTCTTTTGTCCGACATTGTCAGACTTTTTTCGGGCTTTTTTCAGATCTTTTTTCGGGAGTTTTTTCAGACTTCTTTTGTCCGACATTTTTCAGACTTCTTTTGTCCGACATTTATCAGACTTCTTTTGTCCGACATTTTTCAGACTTTTTTCGGGCTTTTTTTCAGATCTTTTTTTTCGGACAGTTTTTCAGA
>VHQL01000469.1:0-26158 GCA_014673565.1 Sebastes schlegelii
TCCACCTGGTCACTTCTCTTTACCTCTCTGCTTGTTTTCTTGGCTTACAGCAGCTTTAATGAGGATTATTCAGCCAGTCATGACTTTGTGTTCACAGATGAATCAAACTGTTGAGTTCATTCTAACATTTCTCTCCTCTACAGTCCACAGGGAGGAAACTGACTCAGACACTTTAACAGTAACATAATAAAATGTTGGGATTAACACTCACCCTGCTTCAGTCTTCAGTCTTCAGTCGTCTCCTCTCTCTGCCACGTTTTCTCAAAATGGAGTTACTTTACTTTCACTTTCATGACTGCTCTTTCACTGTAAACTCCGTCATTATGATGCGACGGCGGTGGATGTTAGTGACGTCAGTCTGCCATGATGAAACTACAATGTTGTGAAGATGGACTACAAAAGGCGCAGCTTCTCCCCGTGCGGTATTAAACAGGTGTTTCAGTGACAGACTCTTTCACCTGCGGTGTGTGAAAGAGAGATCCTGCTGCTGGAACACTCTATCAACAGATCATAAAGATCATCTGACCTAACGAGGAAGAATATCACTTCATTACCAAGGTTGGAATAGAAATAAACAGGAATATATGATCAATATTGAGTTAATTGTTGGAGTTATGGAGAAGGGGTAGGACCATATACTGTACAGGAACAGGAAGAAGAAAATCCATTTAAATAAAAAACGTCTGCCAAATAGTCAGTGGTCATGTCTATTAATGTTTTGTGAACAGTGTTTTCCACTTCTATCTTAATGTTTGATTGAAACTTATAATGAAGTGTAACCGAGCGCTCTTTAATGTGCGGTTCTACTTATTTATGATGTGAAATAAGGACACGATGAGACGGAGGCTTGAACTTGCTGGCGTCTTTACTCGTTCCCATCTTCAGACTCCCCTTCTAGTCCCAGTAGCATCACATTATACACATTACACTTCCTCTTTCCCTTCACAATAAAAGCTCAGCACTCCCTTGTATTTGCTAACAGGAAGGAAGTCCAACCTGAGGTGTTTCACAAACAGTCCTCTCCATAATAAAGGTTACGATATATTTGTTTAAAATGTCTCTAGTGGTCGGTAACTACACCTGCATTAATGTCAAGTTAGAGGAATTACATACAAGACACACTTCCGGTTACATCCTTCAAAATAAAAGAAGAAGCTATGTAGTTATGCTCTTTGTCCACAGGAGGGCAGTGTGATTATGATTTTAATTATAATGATTGTGTCTAACTACAGCTGTTTAGAGTTAGGATTAACAGTAGATCTCATTATTTCTTATCTTTATTTATTGTTTATATTTTATTATTTATATTTTATTATTTATATTTTGCTTTATATGATTTTTATTAATTTATTATTATTATTATTATTATTATTATTATTATTATTATTATTATTATCATTATTTTATTGATTATATTTTTTGTACTTATTTTATTTTATTTGCACTGTTTCACACTTTGTGTTGTGCGGAGTCCCTAAAGTCTAGAACTTTACCACTTTTAAATTTAATTAATTTATTATATTTTATTGTTTATTATTATTATTATTATTATTATTATTATTATTATTATTAATAATAGTAGTAGTAGTAGTATAATTACTACTTGTTGTTTTTTATTATTATTATTATTGTTTATAATTATTATGTATATTTTTGTTTCTGGATTATTATTGACTTTAATTCTTTGTTTTTACAGTAGAGCCGTCTGTAACTCTGGTTGAAAGGTCTATAAAGAACATCACTCTGACATCTGCATAATGAGGGCCAGAACTTTTCATCCTTTAGGTTGATTTTGATGCTAATACTTCTGTACTTTTACTGGAAAGCAGGACTTGTAGTATTTCTGCACTGTAGTATTAGTACTCTGACTGTGTATTAGAGTATGAAGTGAACAGCAGATGATCAGACTGTGACTTTAAGACTTTCACCTCAGTATCTGAGGGTCAATATTTGACTGTAATAAAACTGATAAAAGACGTGATTGTCGTTTTATTTCAGTCTGAATGCTTCGCTGACAGCATTATGAATCGATTTAGTCTGACTTCACAGTCATTTAACTTAAACTTTCTTCTTCTACTGCAGCCACCTTCTAACAAAACATCCGATTATGTTCTTGCTGTAATATAAGTAATATTAAAATTATGTAAATCTCATCTAAATTCCTGGTCTCAAAGAGACATCTCTATCATAGGCCGAATTCTTCTTACAGAAATGGAGTGTATTTCCCGATTCATCTACCCAGCTTACTCCTTATCACTTCCCAAAAATGCAATAAAAGCCATAAACCAAGCTAATTTCAGTTATATCTGGAAAAGGAAAACACACTATATTAAGAAAGGCACTATGGTTAAAGAATAAGAGGAAGGTGGACTTAACACTGTAAGACTTCGATGTAAATGTACAGCGAGATTCTAACAGTTACATACTGTAAAATGCTTTTACTGTATATTACTGTGAAAGCAATGCATTCTGGGAGTCAGAACGCTTGCTCCCATGATCCCAGCGGTCAAGTGCATCTTTTCACAGTAGTCTACTGCTGCCGCTGACAATCTCGGGAAAATAAATTAACGGCTATTTTTCTAAGTTCTCGTGCGTATTTTTTTCGAGTTGACCATTGAGCGCCACAGCTCAACGTTCAACAGCTCAACGTTCAACAGCTCAACAGTCAACAGCTCAATGGTCAACAGCTCAACAGCTCAACGGTCAACGGCTCAACAGCTCAACAGTCAACAGCTCAACGGCTCAACAGCTTCAACGGCTCAACGGTCAACAGCTCAACAGCTCAACGGTCAACAGCTCAACGGTCAACGGCTCAACGGTCAATGGCTCAACGGTCAACGGCTCAACGGTCAACAGCTCAACAGCTCAACGGTTAACGGCTCAACGGCTCAACGGTCAACAGCTCAACAGCTCAACGGTCAACAGCTCAACGGTCAACGGCTCAACGGCTCAACGGTCAACAGCTCAACGGTCAACGGCTCAACGGCTCAACGGTCAACAGCTCAACAGCTCAACGGTCAACAGCTCAACGGTCAATGGCTCAACGGTCAACAGCTCAACAGCTCAATGGTCAACGGTCAACAGCTCAACGGCTCAACGGTCAACAGCTCAACAGCTCAACGGTCAACAGCTCAACAGCTCAACAGCTCAACGGTCAACAGCTCAACAGTCAACGGTCAACGGCTCAACAGCTCAACGGTCAACGGCTCAACGGCTCAACAGCTCAACGGTCAACAGCTCAACGGTCAACGGTCAACGGCTCAACAGCTCAACGATCAACAGCTCAACGGTCAATGGCTCAACGGTCAACAGCTCAACAGCTCAACGGTCAACAGCTCAACAGCTCAACGGTTAACGGCTCAACGGCTCAACGGTCAACAGCTCAACAGCTCAACGGTCAACAGCTCAACGGTCAACGGCTCAACGGCTCAACGGTCAACAGCTCAACGGTCAACGGCTCAACGGTCAACAGCTCAACGGTCAACGGCTCAACGGTCAACAGCTCAACAGCTCAACGGTCAACAGCTCAACGGTCAACGGCTCAACGGCTCAACGGTCAACAGCTCAACGGTCAACGGCTCAACGGTCAACAGCTCAACGGTCAACGGCTCAACGGTCAACAGCTCAACAGCTCAACGGTCAACAGCTCAACGGTCAATGGCTCAACGGTCAACAAGCTCAACAGCTCAATGGTCAACGGTCAACAGCTCAACGGCTCAACGGTCAACAGCTCAACAGCTAAACGGTCAACAGCTCAACAGCTCAACAGCTCAACGGTCAACAGCTCAACAGTCAACGGTTCAACGGCTCAACAGCTCAACGGTCAACGGCTCAACGCCTCAACAGCTCAACGGTCAACAGCTCAACGGTCAACGGTCAACGGCTCAACAGCTCAACGATCAACAGCTCAACGGTCAACAGCTCAACGGTCAACGGTCAACGGCTTCAACAGCTCAACGATCAACAGCTCAACGGTCAAGGGTCAACGGCTCAACGCTCACTCTGGCAGCAGCATCGTTGTTGTCCAGAGCAACTTGAGGAGAGACAGCAGCAGTTTGGATCAACACTTTTTATTTTCACCACCGCCAGTTCCATTTTGATCGTCAGACCAGACGAAGGGAAACTCCAGTGGTTCCATTACGTTACTTCATGGTAAGTCAAATCATCAAGTTGTGTTGTACCTTTGCTAACACAGTGCATGCTCCTCCATGTATGTACATTAGCTAGCTAACGGTAGGTCGTTAGCTGTTCTTAGCTTCGTCTATATTTCAATACTCATTAGTATCACAGGTAACACACATCAGTCGTCTATCTTATATTCACGGTAGCTAGCTAGCGTTAGCTCGTTACCTAGCTGGTTTTAGCTTAGTCAGCATTAAATTCTCAATATAATTACTAATAGATAGCAGCAATCTAAAAGGAGACGAGGCAGTATCTATCTTGTGTTTCCAGAATGTTCAACTGTCAATGTTGCCGCCATGCATGTGGTACTAAATATGCCTTTGTTAGGCATATGAAAGTTCACCAAAACACCCCACACATCACATTTAAATGTGCTTTCCACGATTGTTACCGTTCATTTGGCAAAGTTACAGCTTTAAAATGCCATGTATATAGAGATCACCCAGATCAGAGGGAGTCCAGCTTGAGGGAAGGATGTTCTGGCATAAGGACATTAACATTAGACATCGATTTCTGTACTGTCAGATGTGACAGTTTGTCTACATTATTTTCTCACTTGAAGACTCACATTAAAGAGGGGAAACCAGTCTCATGTCCATTCACACATTGTGGTAAAATGTTTACTGTGATATCCACTTTTTCATCACACTTGTCAAGAACACATAAAGGTTGTGTAGTTGGTAATCTTTTGAGTCAGATCAGGTCAGGTAGAGATGATGGAGAGAATACTGTTGAGCAAGCAGGGTGCTCACATGAGCATGCAGGGTGCTCACATGAGCATGCAGGGTGCTCAGATGAGCATGCAGGGTGCTCACATGAGCAAGCAGGGCGCTCACATGAGCATGCAGGGCGCTCACATGAGCATGCAGGGCGCTCACATGAGCATGCAGGGTGCTTCAAATAGAAGAGATGTCCTCATCTTGCAGGCAGATGTGAGTATAACTGATGTAGTTTATTTCAGATTAAGACATTGAAATTATTGAAATGCAATGAGTGGAGCTCAGTGGGATTTTAAATATAATTTCTTTAAAAAGGAAAATTGATGACAACTTTAGTTAAAGCATTTTTTAATTGTATTAACATTAATTTAGAATTGCAATGCCTTTATTGTCTCCTATATAGGTGTCAGACACAGCGGCGACTGTGAAGACATCCCTCACCCTTCCTGATAGCCCTTGGTTGATCATTCTAGGTAAGCACTAAGCCCCACGTTTCTACTTCCACTGTACTAGTGCACATATGCAGAGTACTTCTATTGAGCCTGTCAGCAGGCAGTCAGAAGGTGTGGGGCAGGCAGGAAGACGCTGCTTGCCGCTGGAGTTGGAGTTCAGTTGTAGTGAGTTTCTATGGTTATGTCTTCTATATTGTATATAATACACACAACTTTACATTCTTATAAATAGATACTGATTCTGAAACAGTTGTGCATACAGAAATGGATAAATAAATACGTAGTTTTAGATGGTTATTAAATAGTTGACTCTATAATACATAAACAGTGGGCTATGTTTTAGTTATTAAATAGTTGACTCTATAATACATACACAGTGGGCTATGGTTTAGTTATTAAATAGTTGACTCTATAATACATACACAGTGGGCTATGTTTTAGTTAATAAATAGTTGACTCTATAATACATACACAGTGGGCTATGTTTTAGTTATTAAATAGTTGACTCTATAATACATACACAGTAGGCTACGGAATAATAATTTCTCTGATTCTTCTCTGATATGTAAATAGTTTGTTTGAGCTTTTCTCTCACTCTCTTTCTGGATTAGGGTGTTCCTATAGCTTGTAAATATGTAAATAGTTTGTTTGATATTCTCCCTCCCTTTGTAGATTTTATTTTATTTGTATTAACTTTTTTACTTGATTTCTCCTTCACTGCAACGGACACAACCACTAAGCTTTATGAAAATGAGTGCGCGATGGTGTCGCAAGTATGTAAATGGCTACCTGGATACATCAAAGAGCAGTACAGTAGATGAGTAGCATCTCGCATCCTACATCAAGAATTCCTGATATCTAGCGGAGGCTTACATTTTTTTAGAAAGGTTTTCAAATATCAGTTGGAAATGCCAAATACCATACAAAAACAATAAAGCGGTAAGTGGCCGCTTGATAATTCGTCAAATGGTCAATTTGGTATTCAGCCTAAAGCTTTTTGCATTGTGTTTCAGGTCCAATGATTTCCGACCAGCGCTGGATGGTAAGCATCGAGGGTCAGGTGGTGTGTGAAGGGGCATTGTCTGCGTTGGGGCTTGCTGTTGTCTTCACATCCTACTACAACTTCAACCTCCAATATCAGGATCACGCTGCCTGGACACTTGAATTCATACAGAGGTAAGTTTGAATTCCATATAGTCATTTGTGTCAGATGTTTGGGCCTTACAGCTATCCTTGTATCTATCTATGTGTGATAGACATACGATCAGAGAGTAGGGTATGGAGAGTTCATTCCAAAATAAGCTTAAATGATCACTTGGACGTTTGGGTGTGTATGTGTGGTTCTAAAATATATACAAGAAACATAAAAACAGTATTAGCCTTCAATAATATCATTTCATATATAAATTAATAACCCATTGTTATTAGTCTTGAATAATTAAATTAAATAGATAATTATCAAAGAGTCATCAAGTTACCAAAAACACTCAATGTTATATGCATATTCCAAAAGTGTGACTCATAAAACATCAGGCAAGTAAGCTATATTAGCAAGAAGTATTTCACCATGTCCATGTGTATCTACTCTAATATGCATTGCAAACATAAAGCATGAAAAAGAACGATTTGGGGACTTATAATAAATCAGGTATTATTTATACTAACAATATTTAACGGTCTAATTTTAGGTAAGAGGTGGTTTGATTCACATTTGTGTCTTTTTGTTTTACCTTGCTATGCCTTGTAGAAGCTGTGTCAGGATCAACCCAGAGAGAGGGACAAAGGCACGACAGGGAAAGGTGACCAGCAAGAAGAGCGGGAAAATGGTTCATAAGAAAGGGACATCCCTGAATCCTCATGTTTGCACCCTCCTGCGGAAGCTCATGGATTTCGAGTGGGCCTTTGTGTGAGTTTAACAATCACATCCCTGACTCTGTCTGTAGAGACAAACCCTCCATATCTCACTCAATTACTGAAAATCCCTTTATGTCTGTGTCTCACATATTCACAATGTTATTGTTTTATTTAATTTTGCTTAAAATGTTCAACCTGGCATTATTTATACGTTTAATAATTGACCATATTGAGCCAGCACACAGTATTGTTCAACAGTATTGTTCTGTCTAGTGAAACCCCGCAGTGTAACGGGGGAGGCTATTTCATTTTGATACAGAAAGTTACAGTATTCACTCAGTCCACAAAGTACAAATGTTTTAAGCCCGTCACTTACTCAGATACACTCACACATGAATTCATTCATTCACAACAGTATTTTTATTTGTAATGGCTATTTTTGTATTTTTGAATTTTATTCTATTTACAATGTTCAACCTGGCATTATTTCTACGTTTAATATTGAAGATGTTTAGCCAGCACACAGTATTGTTCAATAGGATGGTTCTGTCTAGTGAACCCCCGCAGTGTAACAGGGGAGGCTATTTCATTTTGAAACAGAAAGGTTATGGTATTACTCAGTCCATGGACTCAGATATTCATACACAGTCAAATATACACCCTCACTCAGTCAGTCAGATACACACACACACACACTGTGTCTCTGACTCACTCACAACTCATCACACCATTTTCATTTGTAAGAGCTTGAGTATTTGAATGTTTTATTTGGATGTTATTTTTTGTCAAACTCAGGTTATTATAATAAACAAGAATAATATGAATATGCCATGTTGTTGTGTTTATTGTTCAAAATTGTTATTTTTCATTTGCTTGTTAGTTTTTATAGATGCTTAAAATACTGCAATTTGTGGAATTATTACAGGAAATTATTGGACATTTTGATTACAACAAGTTACTGTATTTCTCTGATACAGTAGAGATACTGTAAATTGTACAGTATCTTGCTGGTGAAACTGCAACCAATAAATTACTGTATTTGGAATTATTACAGCAAGTTACTGTATGCTTTGATTACAGTAAGCTGTTGTATTCTTTTGATACAGTACAGATACTGTAAATTGTACAGTAACTTACTGGCGAAACTGCTGCCAGTATTTTACTGTAATTTCTGAAATATTACAGCAAATTACTGTATGCTTTGATTACAGTAAGTTGCTGTATTCTTTGATACAGTACAGATACTGTAAATTTTACAGTAAAATACTGGCAGCAGTTTCTCCTGTAAATTACTGTAATTTTACAGGAAAAAGTTTTACAGTGTACTACAGCCACCTTCTAACAAAACATCCGATTATGTCCTTGCTGTAATATAAGTAATATTTAAATTATGTAAATCTCATCTAAATTCCTGGTCTCAAAGAGACATCTCTATCATAGGCCCAATTCTTCTTACAGAAATGGAGTGCATTTCCCGATTCATCTACCCAGCTTACTCCTTATCACTTCCCAAAAATGCAATAAAAGCCATAAACCAAGCTAATTTCAGTTATATCTGGAAAAGGAAAACACACTATATTAAGAAAGGCGCTATGGTTAAAGAATATGAGGAAGGTGGACTTAAGGCTATTGATATTGAATACATTAATGAAACTATTAAGATCATTTCTAAAACATGAAAAAAGCTTTTGGTTTCATATGACCAGTGAAATTTTTACTAAACTAGGAGGCATCGGCTTCCTTCTTAGATGCGACTATGACTTCACAAAACTCCCCGTCAAATGATGCTTGTTTCATCAACAGGTTATACTTTATTGGAAAATGATATACAAGCATTATATTGGCCCCCATAAAACCCCAATACGGAATTGCCGGAATGTATTACTTAAAAATAAATCCATATTTTTACAAAATTGGTTAGAAAAAGGAATATGATCTGTGATGCATTTATTGGACAATACAGGAAACATTCTACCATTTGAGGGCTTTTGTTCTAAACTCAGCCTCGTTGACAGAGGTCAGTATAACAATGTTGTCAAAGCAATCCCTCAAGCTGTAATTGTGATGGCATATCATTTATCTCAAGATAATGTAAACCCCAATCTCCCTTCGCTTTTGGTGAATGGTCACAACCTCATTAACTTAAAACTGCCTAACGTCACCTTTACTAAAGACTTATATCCGTTCTCTTCAAACAGAAATTCAATTCTAAAACGTTTCTCTAAAAAAGATGCTGAGAGTCTGAGATCGAAATTCTTTAAATGTCCTATTGCACCAAAAGTGAAGGAGGTTCACTTTAAGGTTCTCAGTGGAATATATATAATATTCCCCTCTGCTGAGTTCTTAAGAAACCGTTTTGGTTTTGATCATAATAACTGCTGGTTCTGTGATGAACACATTGAAACTACAGAACATTTATTTTATGAATGTATTTTTGCTAATGCTCTCTGGGATGATTTGCATTTTTGGTTGTCCACTAAATTTGTATTTTCTTCTAATCTAACAAAGGAAAATGTTATATTTGGTACAATTGTGAAAGATCCCATACATGAATGACCTGGCAATCAATAATCCATAATCATTCTTTTTATACATAAAAATAGATTCCTGAAATCAAGACCACATTTCTATGTTTTCCATCAGGAGCTGTGTCTTTACTTTTCATCTCTGAAACATATGAAGAAAAAGATGCTATGAAGCTTTCAATGTTAGTTGATGACCTTAACCTTACAGAAAACCCCTAAAACACTATTATCACTATTATCACTATTATCACTATTATCACTATTATCACTATTATCACTATTATCACTATTCCCTTATTTATTTATTTTTTGTGGGGGGGGTTCGCTTCATCCACACTCTTATTCTCTGTATGCCTAGAACTAATCTGCAGAAGCACTTTGGGTTCAGAATATATGAATGAATAAAGACAAAGTGAAACCCAGGTCCAGGTGGAGGAGGTGGTGGAGTGTGGAGCAGAAGGAGTGGAGGAGTCTCAGTGTGTCTGCAGAGACTGTGCAGAAGGACAGATACACTGATGATACTCTGTCAGGTCCAGAGGAACACACAGGGATGATGGTGGTTAGAGATCATTCCCAAATCTGATGAGAGAAGAAGAAGACACCAGAAGTCATCAATC
This sequence comes from Sebastes schlegelii, assembly GCA_014673565.1. Classification (NCBI taxonomy): domain Eukaryota; kingdom Metazoa; phylum Chordata; class Actinopteri; order Perciformes; family Sebastidae; genus Sebastes; species Sebastes schlegelii. Next base: position 10,350 of record VHQL01000469.1, read on the forward strand.
AGTGTTTACAGAGACTCCCTTCATCAGCTGTCAGTCAGCATCCAGTATAAAGAGCAGCAGGACTTCAGTCTGTGCAGCGTAGCCAGCTTCCTTTCAGCTCTCATGTTAACGTATTGGAGTGAACACACTGAGCTCAGAGCTCACAGACCAGAGGCCTGTACTACGAAGCCAGTCCAACACACCCAGGGTATCTTCTCCTTATCTGGTTTAACTAACCCCTCAACCAAGATCCCGCTAAGCGGTCCTACGACAGTTCTGATCAACTCGGTAAGTCAACCCAGGGTTTCTCAGTCTGGCTGTGAGCGCGTTCACATAGAAGGGGCGGGGTTTGTAGCACATGACCAATCAGAGACATGGACCAGTCTACGGTCAGCTCGGCGGCACACTTTACAAACGCATACTAGACAAGTTAAACACATAATCCAGACTAGAATTAACACAGTTTAAACTGCCAAATGCAGGAAGGACGCATACGAGATGAGGACTAAATCCACAGTCTTGTTGTGTGTAAAATGACCTGTAACGTTGATTTTAAACTAATCGGAGGCTTCAGCAGTCTGAGTTAGATGTGTTAGGGCTGGGTGACTTGGACAAAATCAAATATCACAAAATTTCTTTGTGTAAATGACCAATAATAGAATAGCTAGAACAGTCTGGTAAATTCAGAAAATTACATCACTTTACTGTAATTTAGTCTTTAAAACCAGGAAGAGACAACACTTATGCCATATCACGATATTACTATGGCTGTCATTCCATTAAAATATTTAATCACGATTAATTGCAAATGAATCACACTTTTTTTAACTGTTCTAAATGAACCTTAAAGGGAGATCTGTCAATTATTTAATCCTCTTATCAACATGGGAGTGGACAAATATGCTGCTTTATGTAAATGTATAAATATATTTATTATTGTAAATCAATGAACAACACAGATCAATAACAGATATTGATCAGAAACCCTCACAGGTACTGCATTTAGCATAAAACAATATGCTCCAATCATAACATGGCAAACTGCAGCCCAACAGGCAACAACAGCTGTCAGTGTGTCAGTGTGCTGACTGGACTATGACTTGCCCCAAACTGCATTAAATGATCATAAAGTGGGCATGTCTGTAAAGGGGAGACTCGTGGGTACCCATAGAACCCATTTACATTCACACATCTGGAGGTCAGAGGTCAAGGGACCCCTTTGAAAATGGACATGACAGTTTTTCCTCTAAAACATATTGTGTAAGTTTGGAGTGTTATTTAACCTCTTCATGACCAGCTATTTTGACACGGCTGGTACCGATGGATTCATCAGGTTCTCTAGTTTACTATGATACCAGTAGTAGTAGTAGTAGTAGTAATAGTAGTAGTAGTAGTAGTAGCAGCAGTAGTAGTAGTAGTAGTAGTAGTAATAGTAGTAGTAGTAGTAGTAGTAGTAGTATGACCTGGTTGGTACTGATGGATTCATCAGGTTCACTGATATCAGTATCTTCACTCTAGCTTTAAAACTGAGATGCTACAACATAAAAATCACAAGTTGCGTTAATGCGTTAAAGTAATTAGTGGCGTTAAAACTAACTTGCGTTAACGGGTTATTATTGTGTTAACTCTGACAGCTCGACTAAATATGGAGTCTTTTTGGACAAGGAGATCAGACAGAGTGTTTCAGACAGAGGGTGTAAAGAGGTGCTGCAGCACAGCCGGGAGAAGAAAAGTAAAGTGATTTTTGAACATTAAAGCATGTTAACATGTTCTAGTAGAAACCTAAAATACAAGTATGAAGCTGAACATCAGCCTGATAGGTCCTCTTTAAAGGTCCCACATGTTCATACACAGACTGAACAGTAAAACGTCAGCTGTGATTACTGGACTTCAGCAGAGGTTCTGGTCTGTATAAAGACCACATGGTTACTAAATGTAACCATGGTTCTATGATGGTTCTATCTCTTAATGAGAGAACACACACTTTCTGATCAGATTTGATGGTACGACAGTTTAATGGATGAGGACCACTGTCTCTATACATGATGTGATGCTGTCAGCTGTAATCCAGCTTTATTTCCTGGAGACATGAACACAACAACAACATCTTCTTCACATCAACTCTAACACATGATCACAACAAGCTTCTGGATGATCTGATTGGCTGACTGTTCTCTCTCTCTCTGTGTGTGTCACCGTTCTCCTCTCACAGCTTAACGGAGGAAACACATCACAACAATACTGCTGAAACCAGCATGGACCGACTCCGACCCTCTACTTACTCCAGAGTCTCCAGTCTACAGTGTGGACTCTCCACCAGATCAGACAGCAGCTTCACATCTGAATCCTTCAGGTAGTTTCCTCTCAGATCCAGGTATCTCAGATGGGAGGGGTTGGACTTCAGAGCTGAGGCCAGAGAAGCACAGCTGACCTCTGACAACCTGCAGCGCCACAATCTGAATAAAGAATAAATGATGTAAGTTTAGAAGACAACATTCCTGCTTGAAATCATTCAATGTTTAATAATGTGTTCAGAGCTGAAGAAGGTTTAGAACGTAGAAGTTTAGAAAATGTAAACTCCAAACACCTGAAGCCAACAGGATGCAGGTTAAAAACTGTCAAATACAAACAGTGAAACAGAGCTCTCATTAATATTAATGACAACGTGCTGCTACTTCAATAAAGACATAGTGTCTTCACCTCTTAAACTCTGACAGCTCCACCAGTGGATCCATCTATACAAACTCATGTTGAGCAGCCAAACACAAATAAGAACCACAGAAACTGATTCAAGATTCAACTCAACATCTCAAAGTTTCTAAAGATGTCAAAGATGTCAGGATGGATTTTGGGGAAATGTGAACAAAAGATATTTAAGATAAGACATCTACAATATATATATTTGAGGAATAGAGGAGTCATAAAATCAAAGCATCTTCAGTTTAAACTCTTCAGTCAGTAAAAGCATCATATAGCTTCATAACATTTATAGAAAAAACAAATACTGAACATATTTATTATTGTCTGATAGCTGAAATAGAGATTACTTATTTATTCTTCATATTTATGTTTTTTTTAATAATTTATTTTAACGTGATGGAAGTCATGTGTTGTGATTTATGAAGGTTTTAAATCTGTAGCTGAACATTGCTCTGCCACAGTCAATGGACTAAACCACTGAAGAAGAAAATGGACTTTAGCATTAAGAGACTCAGTGTGGATCAGTATAATATCAGCCTGATGTCTGCAGTTTAGTGTCACCACAACTTTCACATCATATTAATCTCAGTACACAAGTAAAAAATAGTGTCTGACCTCAGAGTCTCCAGTCTACAGTGTGGACTCTCCAGAAAACCACACAGGAGCTTCACTCCTGAATCCTTCAGGTTGTTGAGGCTTAGATCCAGCTCTCTCAGATGGGAGGGGTTGGACTTCAGAGCTGAGATCAGAGAAGCACAGCTGATCTCTGACAAACTGCAGCCCCTCAATCTGAATAAAGAATAAATGATGTAAGTTTAGAAGACAACGTTCCTGCTTGAAATCATTCAACGTTTAATAATGTGTTCAGAGCTGAAGGAGGTTTAGAACGTAGACGATAGAAACTAATATGAAGATTCAGCAGTCTGAGTCCGACAAATCAAAGTTACAGACTGTTTAGTACCAAATTCCCTCTTTGAGTTACTAATCCTCCTGCAGCTCAACAAGGAAACTGTCAAACACAACATACTGACTGGATTCACACTAAGGCTGGACAATATATCCATATTATATCAATATTTTGATAAGAGACGAGATATCGTCTAAGATTTAGGATATCCTAATATCTAGGGTTGTCAAAGTTAATCGTTTTAACGCCACCATTTTCTTTAACGCAATCGATCTTCCAGAGGTTGTAGCGACTCAGTTTTAAAGCCAGAGTGAAGATACTGGTATCATCTGAAACTAGAGAACCTGATGAATCCATCAGTACCAACCATGTCAGACTAGCTGGTCATGAAGAGGTTAAATAACGCTCCAAACTGTCATGTCCATGTTCAAAGGGGTCCCTTGACCTCTGACCTCCAGATCAGTGAATGTAAATGGGTTCTATGGGTACCCACGAGTCTCCCCTTTACAGACATGCCTACTTTATGATCATCACATGCAGTTTGGGGCAAGTCATAGTCAAGTCAGCACACTGACACACTGACAGCTGTTGTTGCCTGTTGGCTCTCCCTTTTTTTTTTTTGTCACTTTAGTCTTTATTGCTTTTTTTTATATACAAAAAAAACACACATATAAAAACGAAACTTGCAACAGTGCAGTGAGGGGTTCAGTTTACAATTGGAGCTGCAGTATTCAGGGTTATTTTCTTATTAAAACATTTTCCTAAAACTTACAGTTTTTACAATACAATTATACATTGCTTATGTCTTTATGTCTATACCTAATCCATTTTTCCCATTTTCTGTTAAACTCATCTTTTTTCACTCTTAGAGAATAAGTCATTTTCTCCATCACAAATATTCCCTGTACTATTTCTAACCATTGACTAAGTCTGGGGGTGTCCGCTACGAGCCATTTTCTTGTAATGGCCTTTCTGCCAGCTGTGAGTAGGATTTTAACCAAGTACTGATCTTCCTTCAGCACCACTGAAGTTATATTACCCAGGTACAAAATGGAGCACTTCTTAATGATTATATATCCCAATACCTCCTTTAATACTGAGTTCACTCTGTCCCAAAATGGTTCTATTTTTGGGCAACTCCAGAAGATATGTGCATGATTTGCATCTGTATGGCCACATTGTCTCCAGCATGTTTGTTGCCTTAGAATTTGCTTGCTTTTTATGTTAGGCGTAATGAAGAAACGAACCAGATTTTTCCAATTAAATTCTCTCCAGAATTGTGAATTAGTGGATGTCTGTAGTGTTACACACATATCATGCCATTCTTCTTCTGAGATTTTGATGTTCAATTCCTTTTCCCACTTTAATTTCACATAGGATGTAGTCTTTGCTTGACATTCCATTAAGCCATGATAAAGTTTAGAGATAATCTTTGATGCTTTTGATGATATGCATTAATTACAACCTCCACCACTGGATTCTTCTCTTCTGGTGCCTCCCTTTTTACTTTTTTGTTGTAATATTCTCTCAGTTGGAAATATCTAAACAAGTCTTGGTTGCGAAGTGCAAATCTGTCCTTCAAATCTTGAAAACTTCTCAGGTCTCCATTTTTAGTAACAGTACAGAACGCAGTCATTCCTTTTTTCATCCATTCTTTAAATGTTGAGTCATACATCCCTGGTCTGAACTCCCCATCCAAAGCTATCCATTTTAACACTTTTTGTTGATTTTTCAATTTAAGTTGTCTGGTAAGAGTGAACCAGGTTTCTAAAGTAAATATTGTTATTGGATCGATTATACTCCTGACATGCCCCGGAAGCGCTTTTTCTCCCAAGAGTGTTTGGATGTGGAAATCAGGGATACATGTCTCAATCTCTTTCCACCTAGCCATGTAGCTATCATCACACCAATTAATTAAAGGTCGGAGTTGGGCTGCATAGAAATATGTCCTAAAATTTGGAAGTGCCATTCCACCTTTGTCTTTTGGCAACTGAAGTGTAGTGTATCGAACTCTGGCCTTTTTCCCTCCCAAATAAATCTAGATATTAATTTATCCCATTCTGTGAATTGTTTAAGTGGGACCTCTATTGGCAGAGATTGAAACAAGTACAGTAACCTTGGCAAAATATTCATTTTCACCACATTTATTTTACTGCTAAAATCCATTGGGTATGTGGACCATCTTTCTATGTCCCTTCTTATGTTTTGGTTAATATGGTTATAATTGGCCCCATACAACATTGATATATTTTTTGTTATATGTACCCCTAGGTATTTAATTGATTTTGAATCCCATTTAATATTATACTTTTGCCTGATTTCTTCTGGAGGAACACAGTTAAATAGGAGGATTTGAGTTTTTGAAATATTCAATTTATATCCTGCATCGAAATTAAATTTATCTATGATCTCCATCATCCTTGGAAAGGAGGTGTTTATATCCGTGAGCTACATCATTACATCATCAGCAAAAAGGCCAATTCTATGTTCTCTGTCTCTTATAGTTATTCCCCTCAGTTCCCTATCTTGACGGATCGCTTGAGCCAGTGGTTCAATATATATGGCAAACAGGGTAGGACTAAGACAACATCCTTGTCTCGTTCCTCTTCCTAACACAAATCTCTCCGTCAAGGACCCATTCACCTTTACTCTTGCAGAAGGTTGCTTTAATAATTTGGATAGAGTCTTGGGAAAAGCCAAATCTTTCTAGTGTTTGATATAAAAATTCCCAATTAACCCTATCGAAAGCCTTTTCTGCATCTAGGCTTATCAGGATAGCGCGCGTATTTTCTTTTTGAATCTTGTGTATTATATGTAGGGTTCTTCTAATACTATCTTGTGTTTGTCTGCCTGTTATAAAACCAGTCTGGTCTTCATCAATTAAATCTGGCATGAACTTTTCAAATCGTTTGGAGATAATTGAGGTATATATTTTATAGTCCACATTTAGAATTGATATCGGTCTGTAGTTGGTACAATTTTCCTTGTCTTTGTTCTCTTTGGGTATTAGTGTTATAATTGCCTCTTTCCATGATGGGGGTGTCTTGCCTTCCTTTATAATCCAGTTAAAGGTTCTCAGAAGAAGTGGCTTCAGCTCATTACAGAATATTTTATACCATTCTATAGGAAAACCGTCGCTACCTGGGGCGTTGTTTGTTTTCATCCTACCAATTGCCTTCTCTATCTCGTCCAGTGATATTTCTGCTGTGATTGTTTTATTTTGTGTCTCTCCAATACAGGGCAGATCTATTGTACGTAAAAAAGTCTTTATTGATTCTCCATCTGCTGTAGAAGTTTGTGTATATAACTCTTTATAATATTCCTGGAATATATGTTCTATTTCTCTTGGATCCCTCTTCAATTTCTGTGTAGAGGGGTCTTTAATTTTGTGTATGGTGTTGTCGGCCTGTTGTTTGCATAACCTTCGGGCAAGTAATTTAGTGGATTTAGGGCCCAGCTCATAATATGCCTGTTTTACAAATCTTGCTTTTTTTCTCCACCTCTTGACCCAATATCCCATCCATTTGTCCCCTCAAATCTTCTATTTGTTTATACGTTTTCTGGTCCTTATTATTTTGTACTTCTGTTCTAAATCCTTCAGGTCTAATATCAATTTATCGTATGTTTTCATTCTGGCCTTTTTAATATATGATGCCCTAGCTATTAACCTTCCTCGTATTACAGCCTTCAATGAGTCCCATAATATGGATGGGTCCACCTCCCCATTATCATTCTCCTCTAGATATCTTTTGATTTCCAATTTAATGTCATTAACAGTTGTTTTATCATTCAGCATGCCAACATTTAATCGCCATATTGTGTTTTCCTTCTACTATCCATTTGAATAGTTAAGTATATGGCATTATGGTCTGATACATCTGCCACTCCAATTCTGCAGTCTGTTACCCTATAGCAGTCTTCTTTCTGCATTAAAAAATAGTCTGTTCTGGAGTAAACTGAGTGCGGTATTGAGTAATGCGTATAGTCTCTTTCTAAAGGGTGAAAATTCCTCCAGACATCAAGGAAACCAATTTCTTCACATGTAGTGTTTAGTAGTTTTGTTAACTGGTTCTTATTCTTCTTTTTGCTTGTCGTATCAAGACTATGGTTCAATACCACATTCAGATCCCCCCCACATATACAAATTCCTTCTGCTTCCACTGCAATGATATCAAATAGGGATTTGAAAAAGTGTTTATCGCTATCGGGGGGCGCATAGACATTTGCCAGCGTTAGAATATTATCATCAACTTTGCCCTTTATTATGATATACCTCCCTTCTTTGTCTTTTATTTCTTTAAAAATTTCTAATTTAACTGAGTTTGATATCAAGATTGCCACTCCTCTTTTATGACTACAAGTATGTGAGCTATAATATGTGTTTTTGTATCCAAATCTTTTCAATTTTTCGTGCTCTTGTCACGATAACATGGGTTTCTTGTAAGAAAGTAATATGCATTTTTTCTTTTTTCAGTTTAGTCATGACTTTGGCCCTCTTAATTGGATTACCCAAACCATTTACATTTAAAGACATCAGTTTAAGTCCCTGACACTGCATCATGCACTTAGTGCGATTGATTTCACCGTATCCCCTCAAAAACATAACAACACACACATGAACAGTTATTAACATAATACAAACCAGAAATACAAGGAACCTCCAAATGTGGGGTGATCTCCCGTTCATCCCAAAATCCCCGTTGGTGGGTGGAGGGGGAATCCCCATCTCTACTGAGGGCCCCTCCCTAGACCCAGAACTACACCCAACTAGTGGGGTTTCACTGCGCCTAGATAAGTCCAAATTTAAACCACCTGACCTCTCCCAGCCGGTCCTCAATGTAATATTTAAACTAAAGAAGTCTGAAAAAAAAATAATTCAGATATCTCCACTGCGTATCCGTTCTGTTGTATAGTCATTTTTCTGTTGAATATGGGCAAAGCTTGGTTCAGTGTTTTTTTTATCAGTCTTTGATGCAAAGTCTGCCCCTTTAAAGTTTTTCATCGTCTCTTCTCATTCAGCTATATGTTGTTGCAGTCCATAACCATACCTGCTTTTCTCCTGCGTCCACAGTGGGATCTCCTTCCTTAAGCAAAACATTTATGATCTCCACTGGTAGTTTTGCAGCTTCTCCCTCACCCGGGGTGCTGTACCCAGCCTCTGGTCCTTCCCTGCCGCTGCCACTCCGCCGCTCCTCGAGTCCTCCCTTCCGCTGCAGGTCCCGGGTCGCCGCCTGGCACCTCCACGTGAACCCTCTCTCCTTCATGTCCCGGGCTGCCTCCCTGGCGCTGTCGTATGTCTTCACTCCGTTATTCCAATGAATCCGTATTTTAGCGAGCGGTGTCTGGAACCGGATTCCTTTTTCCTTGAGCGCCTTTTTGATGCCCGCATATGCCTTTCGCTTCTGGACAATTTCAGTAGGATAGTCATGGGTCAAAGAAAAGTTGTTTTACCTCCGACGTGTATCTTCTTCTGCCACGCTTTCCTTAAAATCATCTCCTTCGTCTCAAACTGCAGAAAGTTGACCACTACTGATCTGGAGTGCGGGCGGTGCTCTGGCTCGGTTTTGTGGCGAGCGACCTGTGGGCCCGTTGGATCTGGAGATTAGTTCCCTCTGGTAACTCGAGTTCAGCGCTCAGGAGCTGCTCCAGGTATTTGGATGTGGAGCTACCTTCGGTGTCCTCCGGTAGGCCGAAAACTCGGATATTATTTCTTCTTGATCTTCCTTCGAGGTCAGTTAGTTTCCCTTGCATCCGACATGTCTGCTCCACACCGCCGTCAGTGTCTCGTTTGCGTCCATCTTCCACTCCTCCAGCTCAGGCTATGCGGGTCTGAGCTTCTGTGATGCTCACCTGTTGCGTCTGTAGCTCGCGGTGGTTTTCTGTTAGCTTACGGTCTATTTCTTGTTGGAGATTGGTGATTTCTTCCTTCATCTCCCTCTTCAGCTCAACTTTAACATGTTTAGCTCGTGTCATAACTCCTGTTTGAGCTCTTTTATATCTTTACTGATGGTAGCGAGCCCGTCTCGCAGCATCTCTGTGTGGTCCTGTTCCATTCGCTCCATTGCGTCCTCCTCGTGTTCGCTAGCTTCGTGTTCGGAGTTAGCTTTCGTTGCAGGTTGTTCCTCGCGTTTTGTTTTGCTTTTTATTGTTATTCCGACTTCTTGTATTATATTTTCTTCTCATATCTTACTTTGGCTGTCGAGTTACATTTGTTTTGAGGGTTTATTTTAACCAACTCGGGAGAGCAAGTTCACTATGCGTCTACTCTCTCCGCCATCTTCCGGAAACTACCTTGGCTCTCCCTTTAAGGTTAATTTTGGACGGATAAAAAATGTGTGATTCATTTGCAATTAATCTTGATTAAATATCATAATGGATTGACAGCCCTAGTAATATTGTGATATGGCATAAGTGTTGTCTCTTCCTGGTTTTAAAGGCTAAATTACAGTAAAGTGATGTCATTTTCTGAACTTACCAGACTGTTCTAGTTGTTCTATTATTGGTCATTTACACAAAACAATATTGTGATATTTGATTTTGTCCAAGTCACCCAGCCCTAATACATCTAACTCAGACTGCTGAAGCCTCCGATTAGTTTAAGATCAACGTTACAGGTCATTTTACACACAACAAGACTGTGGATTTAGTCCTCATCTCGTAACACTCAGGTTAAACGGGGATTGCTTCACAGACAGAAGGAATGATGACAGACATCAATAACTCTTTGAATGTGCATATGAACATGTGAGTATTGTATTCAGATCTATTGAAACAAATATGAACCTGCAAAGATGTTTCTAATGCAGAATATTTATTTGGTTTTTGCTTCAAATAATTAGACAATGCTGACGTGAAAACAGAGCACAGTTAGATCTGCTGTCAAAAAGAACGTGGGAATAACTTAGAACCATAGAAACCTCTGATTAGATGGTGTCGTTCATAATCATCACTTATGTGCCTTTAAGTTGGTGCAATACGTGTTTGTTGAAGAGTGCTGCACCTTTAGACATGTTCAAATAGAGAGCTACAGGAATGAGTCCTAAAACCCAGAGATGAGTCAGCATTTTAGCACTTCCTGTTCCCTCATCGAGAAGTCAATGGGTTTTTAGTTAGATGCCTGAAATAAGGTCTGTGGTTAAAGGTCCAGAGTGTAGGATCTGGAGGTATCTAGTGGTGAGGTGAGGAGATTACAACCAACTGAAGCCTCTCCTGTGTGCCAAGCGTGTTGGAGAGCTACGGTGGCCGACGTGAAAACGTGAATGTCCCTCTCTAGAGCCATCTGGAGCAGAGCCAGTGTGCAGAGAGAGTGTCTACAAACTACATAAACTACAGTCAGTGAACTGACCTCAGAGTCTCCAGTCTACAGTTTGGACTCTCCAGTGCAGCAGAAAGCAGCTTCACTCCTGAATCCTTCAGGTAGTTGTGACTCAGGTCCAGCTCTCTCAGATGGGAGGGGTTGGACTTCAGAGCTGAGGCCACAACTTCACAGTGAGTATCTGAGAGGTAACAGCCAGAAAGTCTGTGATGACACAAAGATTACAAAATATGTTATTATGAAAGAGGACAGTTTATATTTACTTCATGCATTTGATGACTAAACAGTTTGATATATACTTCTCTGATTAACATTTGCTCCTCACATCAGTGGTTCAGCTAATCTTATCTCACTGTTTGACATGAAACAATAATTCTCATCACTCTCTCTCAAACCTGCAGACTTTTAATCTTTGTTTTTTTTTAATCTTGCAGATGAAGAGAGAGAACATGTAGTTACATTGAGGCTTCCCTAATGTCCAGTCTGTCAGTGTGATCTGATCCCAGGTCTGTCTCCACAAAGTTAGCATGAGGCCTTCTTGATTAGAAAAAGCATTCAGTGTTTCAGCATTAAAAACATAACATTGATCTTTGGTGTGTATGAGATCTCTTAAAAAGTCTGAATTCTATCATTCTGCTGTTATATATTCATCAGACCGCTGTTATTGGTGGAAGCTGTGTATTTCTTGCTACTACTCTTCTCTACAGCAACAAGAGAGAGAAACACCTGAGTTTCCTTCTGTGAGTAACAGAATAAAAGGAAAGACTTAAAAACACGATGATGGAACACAACTTGACTTCATGAGCAATAAAATGCACCATTGCTCGATTCAACACACTCAGGGGTTTCACAACGACAGTCTTTGTCTCGTATGACCAGTAGTTTACGGTGGCTAATGCTAGAGTTGGGTCGATTTTCGGTTTTGTCGGTCTGGTTTAGTCTGGCTCGGTGTACGAGCTTAAACTGGTTTGATTTTATGCTAACCGGCAGAACCAACATTTGTCATTATGACAAGTTCTGGCAGACTAAAAAGCAGCCGACATCAACAACCTGTGCCGACAGAGTCACAGTGCTAAATCCAGCCTTTATTTGCAATATGACAACGTGATTAACGTAATATTATGATGTTATGTTGGTGTATAAACAAGAAGAGGTTTGTTTACGAGGAAGTTCATGTGTTTTTTGGGGTGATGAGACGAGACATGGCAGTGCTGGTCTCAAAGAAAACTAAAACTGTGGCAACATGGCAACAGTTTGGATTTGAAGCCAACGAAAGAGATGAGCCCAAAAACACACGAGGTAAGGTGTAATGTGGTGCAAGGCCTATTGAAAGCAAACCCCAGCACCAGGACTCTGATCCCAGGACCGCCCCGACTCCCCGCCGGATCAGCAAACGTTCTGTTGCTGCCGTTACACCGGTTAGACCCAGCGCTCCACCAGACAGCTGATCTTTTGTTCTTTTCATTTGTTTTACCAGGTTCACATGTCGTCTCCATCACCCAGAAACATAAATCAGAAACAACTGTAAAATGTAACAATTATTCTAAATAAATAGAATAAGTGTTCATTAACTTGACAGCTAGAAACACAAACTACTGAAACATTTTGAACTCAACATTTGAAACAGCTCAAGAACATCTGTGACAAAATACAACTGACATATTTATGTAATAAACACGTGGAACACTTATAAGAATATTATATTTTAAGAATAATTTATAGTGTGTATATTTGAAGAACTAAACTACTAATCAACACTGATCTATAAAGTTAATCACATCTGGACTTACACAGCTTTTCTGCAGTTCCTCACAGCTGGAATCAGTCTCAGTTGTCCCTCTAGTGTTGTGTTGTACTTCATCAGGTCCAACTCATCCAGAACCTCCTCTGACATCTGCAGCATGTAGGCCAGAGCTGAGCAGTGGATCTCAGAGAGTTCCTTCTCTGATCTGTTCTCTGACTTCAGGAACTCTTGGATCTCCTGATGTACCGAGTGGTCGTTCATCTCCGTCAGACAGTGGAAGACGTTGATGCTTCTGTCAGGAGAGCTTTTATCACTGTTCATCTCCTTCAGGTTGTTGATGGCTGTCTGGATGATTTCTGGACTGTTGTTTGTCCGACCCAGCAGACCTCCTAAGAGCTTCTGGTTGGACTCCAGAGAGAGGCCATGAAGGAAGCGAACAAACAGGTCCAGGTGGCCATTTTTACTTTCAAGGGATTTCTCCATGGCTCTCTTCAGGAAGTCATCCAGGGTTAAATGAACATATTTTTTTCCCAGGAAGTCCTTCAGTACCTTTGTGTTGCTGTCTGTGTAACAGTGGACCATGTAGACGGCAGCCAGAAACTCCTGAATGCTCAGGTGAACAAAGCAGTAGACTGTTTTCTGGAAGATCACACTCTCTCTTTTGAAGATCTCTGTACAAACTCCTGAGTACACCGAGGCCTCTGTGACATCCAGACCACACCGCTCCAGGTCTTCTTGGTAGAACATGATGTTTCCTTTCTCCAGCTGTTCAAACGCCAGCCTCCCCAGCTTCAGAAGAACTCTCCTGTCAGCATTCGTCAGCTCCTGTGGACTCGTCTCACGTCCCTCACCATACTTCTGCTTCTTCCTCTTTGTCTGAACCAACAGGAAGTGTGAGTACATGTCAGTCAGGGTCTTGGGCAGCTCTCCTCTCTGGTCTGTAGTCAACATGTGGTCCAGAACTGTAGCAGTGATCCAGCAGAAGACTGGGATTAGACACATGATGTGGAGGCTCCTGGATGTCTTGATGTGTGAGATGATTGCTGGACAGCTCTTCATCACTGACTCTCCTCCTGAAGTACTCCTCCTGCTGGGCGTCAGTGAAGCCTCGTACTTCTGTTACCCTGTCAACACATGCAGGAGGGATCTGATTGGCTGCTGCAGGTCGGGAAGTTATCCAGACGAGAGCTGAGGGAAGCAGATTCCCCTGGATGAGGTTTGTCAACAGCACGTTGACTGATGAGTTCTGGGTGACATCAGACACAACCTTCTTGTTCTTGAAGTCCAGTGAAAGTCTGCTTTCATCCAGGCCGTCAAAGATGAACAGAACTTTACAGACAGCGAGCTTCTCTGCTGTGACCTTCTGTAATGTTGGATGGAAAACATGGAGCAGCATGAGAAGACTGTACTGCTCATCTCTGATCAAGTTCAGCTCCCTGAAGAAAGCAGAACCACCAGACTGACATCTTGGTTTCCAAGCCCTCTGCCCAGTCCAGAGTGAACTTCTGCACTGAGAAGGTTTTTCCAACGCCAGCGACGCCGTTCGTCAGAACGACTCTGATGTGTCCCTGTTGGTCAGGTAAGGCTTTAAAGATGTCGGCACTTGATTGGAGCGTCATGGAGGGTCTCCTTCTTGGAAGCTGTCTCAAGCTGCCTCACCTCATGTTGGGTATTAACCTCTTCACTCTGTCCCTCTGTGATGTAGAGCTCAGTGTAGATCCTGTTGAGGAGGGTTCCACTTCCTGTTTCATCACTTCCTTCAGTCACACGTTCACATCTCTCCTTCAGACTGATCTTATGTTCATCTACAACCTCCTGCAGACCTCTATCTGCTGAAAGAGAAGGGAAACAGTTTGAGACTAAATAAAGAACATCTGCTTATTATTTCCATTGCCAATATTGAAGTGATCAATATAAAGTAAATAAAAAGAAGTAAGGTTAAACAGTCCAGTTTTAGTGGAAGCATCAGTCGGTGTACATGTTTGATTGACAGCAGAGGAGGCGGAGCCTCAGCTGTCCGTCTGCAGCTCTTCATCTAAACAGCTCACTGTGGCTGTTCCTTCCTCCCCGTAATATTTAAAACTCATCCACTCATCAAATAATGCAGAATATGTTCATATCTCGTTGTGTGGACCTGTTTTTATTAAAATGAAGATTCAGCAAATTAGTCCTCTGATGTATGAAAAAGCAACACGACATGTGACGAGGGCTGTTGGTGGTCTCAGCGGTAAACACACTCTGCAGTCTGCCGTTCAGTGTGTCGCCCGTTTCATCTAAAAAACACGCTGGAAAGAAATAAACGTTAGGTTTTATCTCACTGTGACGACATTTACTGCTGCTCGTTGGATGTAATGAATGCAGAGGAGGAAAGTGAAACTAAAAGCGTCCGTCATGGAGACGTCAGCAGACAGATGTAGAGTCTTACTTTGTACAGTGCAGGTCTGACCACACTGGGGACAGGAGGAGTCTCCTGATGAAGCAGACTGGTCCCAGTATGAGGTGATGCACTGTCTGCAGAACCAGTGTCCACAGCTGGTAGAGACCGGATCCTTCAGGACGTCCTGACACAAAGCACAGCAGGACAGCTGCTCCTCCACAAGACATCACTCCTCTTCCTGTGAAGACATGTCTTTATAACTAAAATGCTTTGTTGATTGGACGACACTGTCTCAAAGCTCAGATGGTCTCAGAGAACAGTTAAAGTGTTGCTACCTTTCTGTTTGAACTCAGCATTCAGTCTGTGATGACAGTGTTCCTTTATTTCAACTCTCCTGCTTTCAACAACACTAATGAGCTGAATTTACCATCTGGCTGTCTTATTAACCTCTTAACAATCCGACGGACGCTATTCTGTCTTTCAGAGGTTGTAGCCGCTCAGTTTTAAAGCTTGAGTGAAGATCCTGGTAAGATCTGCACTAATAGTTCAGCATCAGAATATAAATCTGTTAGCAGAACATTTAGTCTTCATCCTCAATGCATCATCATCCATCAGGTCAGCTTACAGTAGAAACAGTCTCTTACTTTGACTCTGAGGGTCCAGGTTCATTACTGAACCATGGAGGACGATCTATGGACCAGTCAGTCTTCATAGACAGACAGCTAGAGACTAGAGACTCTGCTCTGTCCTCCTCTTCCTCCTCACAGTCAATCATCTTCTGATCTGA
>VHQL01000470.1:0-22500 GCA_014673565.1 Sebastes schlegelii
GTACAGGATAGTTTTTAAAGAGTGGGAGTTCCTCTGAGTTTTCTTTCCAAGATGCAAAAGGAAAATTAATGTATAAAACGTTTGTCAAAGTTTTGCACAGGGACAAATTAAATGGTAAAACCGACAGTTCATGGAGAGCTCACTTAGGTCTCAGTGACAGTGTTGGACCTGAATGGAGAGCGCTGTATAAACCACCATTGACCTGCAGTGGAGGGTTATACATGGTATCGTGGCTGTGAATGCGTTTGTCTCTGTCATTAAGTCTGATGTCAGTCATGAATGTCCATTTTGCACTCATCGTGAGACTGGTTTTCATTGTTTCATGGAGTGTTGTCGACTGCTGCCGCTGTTCACAATGTTGGGACAGTTTTTTGGACTGTTTGGGGAAGTTTTCTCCAAACGTAGTTTCATTCTGGGATACAGGTACTCTCAGGAGAGTAAACGTAGTTTCATTCTGGACTACAGGTACTCTCAGGAGAGTAAACGTAGTTTCATTCTGGACTACAGGTACTCTCAGGAGAGTAAACGTAGTTTCATTCTGGGATACAGGTACTCTCAGGAGAGTAAACGTAGTTTCATTCTGGACTACAGGTACTCTCAGGAGAGTAAACGTAGTTTCATTCTGGACTACAGGTACTCTCAGGAGAGTAAACGTAGTTTCATTCTGGATACAGGTACTCTCAGGAGAGTAAACGTAGTTTCATTCTGGGATACAGGTACTCTCAGGAGAGTAAACGTAGTTTCATTCTGGACTACAGGTACTCTCAGGAGAGTAAACGTAGTTTCATTCTGGACTACAGGTACTCTCAGGAGAGTAAACGTAGTTTCATTCTGGGATACAGGTACTCTCAGAAGAGTAAAGACAAATGCCAGCTTTTTAACTTCATTCTGGGGACTGCAAAGATGGCCGTGTATCTGAGCAGGAGAAACCGAATAGAGAAAGCGGTGGATGATGATGATGATGATGATGATGATGATGATGCTGGTTTGTGTTTGTGTTTGTAAAAATGGTGAAAGCTCATTTAAAAATAGATTTTAATTATTACAGAATGATGAAGGATCTGGATAGATTCTCCAGTGTGTGGTGTTGTAAACATGTGCTCTGTCGTGTTGTAGATGACGAGCTGACCTTCAGAAATGTATTGACATAATTTAGATTCTGTGAATCTGGTTTTAATGATTGTTGTTCTTGAACCTCAACTACTGTTGAGGTTTTGTTATATCCTGAATATTTAATAAAGTATTTTAAATTCAAATCTCTTCTCTTCTCTCTCTCTCCTCTCTCTCTTCTCTTTCTCTCTTTCTCTTTCTTCTCTCTCTCTCTTCTTCTCTCTCTCTCTTCTCTTTCTCTCCCTCTCTCTCTTCTCTCTCTTCTCTTCTCTCCTTTCTTTCTCTCTCTCTCTTCTTCTCTTTCTCTTCTCTCTCTCTCTCTTTTCTCTCTCTTCTTCTCTTCTCTCTCTCTCTTTCTTCTTCTCTCTCTCTCTCTATCTCTCTCACTCTGCTTCCCGCCCCCCCCCCGCTGACCCGTTGTTTCCTGTTTCCTGTCAGGTGTCTCCGGCTGCAGCAGCTTGTGGACACCAGCAGCCACTGAGTGAGTCCGTCTCCTTCCAGGCCTCCACTCTGACATTCACATCAGTCTCATTCCTCCATCAGGTGACTGAGTTGACCTTTGACCTCTCGGTCCGTGTGTCCACAGGCTGCGAGTACGAGGAGCTCAGTGACGCCATGTTGGCGGCGGTTCCTCTCAGCATTCGCTCCAACGTCAAGCTGGCCGACCTCAACGAGTTCTACCGGCAGCTGCAGCAGCACCTCAGCACCGAGCGGTAGGATCCGTTCAGATCTACATGTTCATATTCACACTGGTGTCGCACACGTGCACTCTAACGATGCGTCTCTAACGATGCGTCTCTACCGATGCGTCTCTAGCCGATGCGTCTCTAGCGATGCGTCTCTAGCGATGCGTCTCTAACGATGCGTCTCTACCGATGCGTCTCTACCGATGCGTCTCTAACGGGGGAACTACCTCTGAACATGAACCGTAGACCGTATAGAGGAGGTGGACGTAGTCACCGGGACGTCTATGGAGGACGGAACCTGCCCAAATAAATAAATAAAACACTCGATAAATAAGTCATTAAATGTAGAAAAATAATATCACAATAAATGTAGCCATTAATTAATTGAACCACGATGATATAAATTGATATTTCAGTTTTAATTTGCTTATTTATCTTTGTTTTAGTTCTCTTATTTATTTACTCTTTAATTTAATTTTCCCTTTTATTTATTTATTTCTGTATTTATTTTTAGATATATTTTTTTAATTTATATATCTATTTTATTTATTATTTATTTATTTTTCATATTTTATTTTTACATGTATGTATTTATGCATTTATTTATTTCTGCCCAGTTTTCCCTTTGCATTTCTTCCCTTATTTATTTCCCCAAACATATTTATTTCTGTTTTCTTTTCTTTAAATAAATAAAGAAGCAAATGAAAACATATATCAATGTGTCACATTTGATCAAATAATTAATGGCTTCATTTATTTTTAATATTATTTGTTGCTATATTTAATGACATTTATTATTTATTTTTAATTTTGTCAGATTTCATCCCTCATGTGTCACATTAGTTTGTGGACTACAGTTTTATCGCCATCTGGGTATCTGGCTGCCTCCACAGGTGACGCTAGAGGGCGGAGCTAAGTACAACCGATCGCTCAGTAAGTCGTTTTCAGGCGACCAAGAAGGTTATAATACATTTTGAGTTTAAGACTCTTCAGCGTTGGCTTCACGTCTCAGACCCGGAGGTCGCCCTCTGGTGACATGAACGTATGAATGTGTTGATAAGACTGATGCTTTACTACATCAGAGTCTCTGATCATCAACGTGCTGCTGCATCATGTGACTGAAGGGGTTTCCTCTGGTCCTCTGCAGGGGCTCCGTCAGTGTGCAGAAGATGAAGCAGCTGGAGATGAAGGTGAGCGACGCCAAGCTGAAGGTCCTGCAGCACCTCTCCGTGGTGGAGCTGGACAGGAAAGGCAACGTCCGTCTGGTCATGTGAGGTGAAAGATCAACCAGTGGAGACTGTGGAGTGGGGGGGTGATGTCACTGGGTGATGTGGCTGCTGCTCCACCCGTCATCTGGAGCTCACTGAGGGAGCAGACTGCTGAGGCTCCGAGGGACCCGGGCCTCCAGATGTTTGCATCAGTCCTCATGCTGTTAGTTTATTCTTTGATCACATATTACCAGAGGAACATAAAAACACGTATTCATCCCCAGCTCTATGTGTGTGTTGTTTCTCCTACACCTGGAACACACGACTCTAGAACCGAGTCACATGACCAGCGTTGGGATGATGCTCCGACGTCTGGTGCTGTGGGAGCTAAATTATAATGAGAAGTGTCTGGAGGCCTGTCAGATCAGGATCAGGATCAGGATCAGGATCAGGATCAGGAGGATCTCCTCGTACTGGTTTCTGTATGAAGTGTGTGCACGTGCACGTGCCCGTGCAGTGGAGGGATGGGATTGTTTTAAAGTCTTTGTAAATCGTTTTTTTATTTCCTTAAACAGCACAATGATAAATAAACCCTGGTGTTGAACCTGAGGAGGGCTGGAGGGATTCTTTCTACCTGCTGCACCACAAACTATCTGATTTAAACAACTTCAGTTATTATTATTATTATTACAGCTCTGACTTTAAACAATGAGTTCATAAAGTCACTTTATTCACAGCTGCAGCAGCTGCTAAAGAAACGCTCTGGGAACGCTCTGGAAACGCTCTGGAAACGCTCTGGAAACGCTCTGGAAACGTTCTGGGAACGCTCTGGAAACGCTCTGGAAACGCTCTGAAAACGCTCCAGGAGAACAAACCTGCTAGAACCAGCAAAACTAACAACAACAAACTAAACCTGTGATGGAACACCAGTTACAGAACCAACACGGAACAGAACATCTCTTGATGGAAGAGTCTAACACCGTCCAACGCTGTCCAACGCCGTCCAACGACGTCCAACATGTCCAACGCCGTCCAACGCCGTCCAACGCGTCCAACGCTGTCCAACGCTGTCCAACGCCGTCCAACATGTCCAACACGTCCAACGCTGTCCAACGCCGTCCAACATGGCCAACACGTCCAACGCCGTCCAACGCCTTCCAACGCCGTCCAACACGTCCTCCTGCAGTCACAAACACACAGAGCGGGGAAAACACGTGATGAACTTTCTATTCGACTTGTTTGCAAAACCACAGTTTGATCTTTTTATATATCTATATATCTATATATCTATATATCTATATACTGTATATGAGAGACCGGAGCCGACTTCCTGTATCCTGTAACTCCGGCTCTGCCTCTTAAGGTGGACTCTTAAGGTGGACCAGCTTTTCTCCTTAAAGAGACGAGCCGCTCAGCTTTGTGCGGCCGGCCCGGCTATGTCAACAAAGCTTTACACAGCTGCTGGATATATAATAATATAATAAGTTTACCGGTGGAGGCTGTGGTGGAGGCTGTGGTGGAGGCTGTGGTGGAGGCTGTGATGGAGGCTGTGGTGGAGGCTGTGATGGAGGCTGTGGTGGAGGCTGTGGTGGAGGCTGTGATGGAGGCTGTGATGGAGGCTGTGGTGGAGGCTGTGGTGGAGGCTGTGATGGAGGCTGTGATGGAGGCTGTGGTGGAGGCTGTGGTGGAGGCTGTGATGGAGGCTGTGATGGAGGCTGTGGTGGAGGCTGTGAAGGAGGCTGTGATGGAGGCTGTGGTGGAGGCTGTGGTGGAGGCTGTGATGGAGGCTGTGGTGGAGGCTGTGATGGAGGCTGTGATGGAGGCTGTGATGGAGGCTGTGATGGAGGCTGTGGTGGAGGCTGTGGTGGAGGCTGTGATGGAGGCTGTGGTGGAGGCTGTGATGGAGGCTGTGGGTGGAGGCTGTGGTGGAGGCTGTGGTGGAGGCTGTGGTGGAGGCTGTGTGATGGAGGCTGTGGTGGAGGCTGTGATGGAGGCTGTGATGGAGGCTGTGATGGAGGCTGTGGAGGCTGTGGTGGAGGCTGTGGTGGAGGCTGTGATGGAGGCTGTGATGGAGGCTGTGGTGGAGGCTGTGGTGGAGGCTGTGATGGAGGCTGTGATGGAGGCTGTGGTGGAGGCTGTGAAGGAGGCGTGATGGAGGCTGTGGTGGAGGCTGTGGTGGAGGCTGTGATGGAGGCTGTGGTGGAGGCTGTGATGGAGGCTGTGATGGAGGCTGTGATGGAGGCTGTGGTGGAGGCTGTGGTGGAGGCTGTGGTGGAGGCTGTGATGGAGGCTGTGGTGGAGGCTGTGATGGAGGCTGTGGTGGAGGCTGTGGTGGAGGCTGTGATGGAGGCTGTGGTGGAGGCTGTGATGGAGGCTGTGATGGAGGCTGTGATGGAGGCTGTGGTGGAGGCTGTGATGGAGGCTGTGATGGAGGCTGTGGTGGAGGCTGTGATGGAGGCTGTGGTGGAGGCTGTGATGGAGGCTGTGGTGGAGGCTGTGGTGGAGGCTGTGGTGGAGGCTGTGGTGGAGGCTGTGATGGAGGCTGTGATGGAGGCTGTGATGGAGGCGTCACTGGAGCTGATCTCCTGCTGGGTGTCCTTCATCAAACAGCTGACACCTGGACATGGGAGACTCTATTAGTGCATTTCTTTGCTGTGGACCAGTGTTGGACAGACAGCGAGAACGCTGCCATGCTCAGGCCCCGTATATAGTATAGGATAGAGTACAGAGTTTATCTGAACTCTCTGGCCTCTCAGGGCTTCCGTAGCGCCGTCTCTACTCTGCTAAACAAACTAAACTAAGTTAAGATATGAATTGAAATAGTCATGTCCAGCCTGTCTGTCCTAAATACTTCATAAGAATACTGAATAAGAGTACTTCATACTCACAGTGAGGTGACCCCTCCACTCCTCCTGGTGCCCTCCACTGTGAAGCCCTGCAGCACATCATCTAGAGTGGTGTTGGCTCTGGAAGAGGAGAGCAGTGGTCTGATTACTGACTCAGCTACAGCTGTTCTAAAGGCTGAATACGTTGATACATCATGGAGACGCTGCTGTCCCCCACCTGTTGGTGTCCTCCAGTGAACTGGGACTCTGCTGGACCCACTGTTGGTGTCCTCCAGTAGACTGGGACTCTGCTGGACCCACCTTTGGTCCTCCAGTAGACTGGACTCTGCTGGACCCACCTGTTGGTGTCCTCCAGTAGACTGGGACTCTGCTGGGACCCACCTGTTGGTGTCCTCCAGTGAACTGGGACTCTGCTGGGACCCACCTGTTGGTGTCCTCCAGTGAACTGGGACTCTGCTGGGACCCACCTGTTGGTGTCCTCCAGTAGAACTGGGACTCTGCTGGGACCCACCTGTTGGTGTCCTCCAGTAGACTGGGACTCTGCTTGGACCCCTGTTGGTGTCCTCCAGTGAACTGGGACTCTGCTGGGACCCACCTGTTGGTGTCCTCCAGTAGACTGGGACTCTGCTGGGACCCACCTGTTGGTGTCCTCCAGTAGACTGAGACTCTGCTGGGACCCACCTGTTGGTGTCCTCCAGTAGACTGGGACTCTGCTGGGACCCACCTGTTGGTGTCCTCCAGTAGACTGGGACTCTGCTGGGACCCACCTGTTGGTGTCCTCCAGTAGACTGGGACTCTGCTGGGACCCACCTGTTGGTGTCCTCCAGTGAACTGGGACTCTGCTGGGACCCACCTGTTGGTGTCCTCCAGTGAACTGGGACTCTGCTGGGACCCACCTGTTGGTGTCCTCCAGTAGACTGGGACTCTGCTGGGACCTACCTGTTGGTGTCCTCCAGTAGACTGGGACTCTGCTGGGACCCACCTGTTGGTGTCCTCCAGTAGACTGGGACTCTGCTGGGACCCACCTGTTGGTGTCCTCCAGTAGACTGGGACTCTGCTGGGACCCCGGAGACACCCCGAGCTCTTTCTTGAGGTCTGCGGGCGCCGCGTCGGCACCGAGCTCACCTGAGAGGACGAATCAGTCGGGGACTTAGCAACCCGATAACGTCACGCACTGCTGAGCTCTTCCCAGAGAAACTACAGTCTGCTTACTGATCTGAACCGAGGCGTTGTCTCCTGTTCCTTCACCCTTCCTCCTGTCATCAGTATCACCTTCTTCATCCTCCTCTTCCTCCACCTCTGACCAAGCATCTGTTCAACAAAGCCAGATGTGTAGAACGCAGAGCATCCCTCCAGCAGGGATTATTATTATCCTCTGGATATTGCATTTTAAAAAATAGATATTTGAGAGTTTAGTTCACCTCTCTGCAGGTCACACCAGCCACGCTCTTCATCCTCACTGCCTCCGCCAACATGCTCTCCTCCCTCCTCTTCCTCCTCCTCCTCCTCCACGTTTTCTTCTCCTTTAATGCACTCCATCTGTAATCTTTTCTCCGTTTCCTCAAAGTCCTCTTTTGCCCCGTCCTCCTCCTCTTCCTCCTCCACATAAACCCTTGGTTGACTGGTTCTCTCTTCACTCTGCTCCTGTTCAGATGCTCCTGCTCCCTCTCCTTCCTCTTCCTCTCCTCCTTCCTCAGTGAAGCTGGGAGATGCGGTACCTAACAGCCCTTCCTCTTCCTCAGTGAAGCTGGGAGATGCGGTACCTAACAGCCCTTCCTCTTCCTCAGTGAAGCTGGGAGATGCGGTACCTAACAGCCCTTCCTCCTGGCAGGCTGTGATGAAGCCCTCAGGACTGCTGGCAGAGTCTTCCTTGAGCGGTGGAGGCTGAAACATTGACCGGTAACATGTCATTTCTTATCTCCTTGGACCAACACAAAGCATATATGCAGCTGTGAAGGACATAGACAGTATAGAGCATGGGATGTAGCTGGAGTGAAAGGTTTGGGTCCATCTAAGAAGCCCACTCTGGGGAATGAAAGCAGACCTTTACTGAGCTCTCTGTTGGTGTGGTGAAGCTCTCAGAGCTGAGGCGGCTGCACACCGGGGATTCTGGGAGGTTGGTCTCACCGATACCCGTCATCACACGCCGGCGTGCGTCTGTCAAAACACAACCCAGCAGTCATGTTGAGATCAGTTGAGGAAACGGCAAGCACCGCCCACCAGCCGGAGCTCAGATCAGAGCTGGTGAGTGATTGACAGCTGCTCAGAGACGGCAGACTCCAGATCAGCTCTGATTGGTTGTTGCCTACTGCAGGTTTAAAGGTACATATTGAACAACTCTGGACAATCCTGTGATTAATTGTGATGACATAGTTGAGTCCATTCACAGCCCCTAGTGTTTACATGAGGCTCACTGTGTGTGGTGGTACCTGGACTACGTGGGGTACTGTTACAGGGGGGGGCTCGTCCGTTCACAGAGACACTGTGGAGTTTCTCCTGAGGCTGAGCTGGAGAGGAAGTGATGCTGGAGAGTTCAGCCAGCAGAGCCATGTCTAACCGAGCCCTGCACACGCACACACACACGCACACGCGCACGCGCACACGCACACGCACACACAGAAAGATCAGCTTCTATGGAACTATTTCCTTTCTACCGCACCAACCGTATCACCTCGCAGAAGGAAGCATGCGTCTACTGATGGACGAGAGGCTCAGAGCGAACCACACCTTTACATCTCGTACAGTCACGAGCACAAAGCCTCTCATGCATGAGGAGATGCACGTCAGCTTCCTTCTGCACAGTGATACGGCTGGCAGCTGGAGTTTGGTAGAAAGAAAATAGTTCCTACATGAAACAACACGGTTAGTGTTGGGTGTATATAGCATCAGTATCAGGGTTCTACAGGTTAGTGTTGGGTGTATACAGCATCAGGATCAGGTTCTTACAGGTTAGTGTTGGGTGTATACAGCATCAGGATCAGGTTCTTACAGGTTAGTGTTGGGTGTATATAGCATCAGGATCAGGGTTCTACAGGTTAGTGGTGGGTGTATACAGCATCAGGATCAGGTTCTTACAGGTTAGTGTTGGGTGTATACAGCATCAGGATCAGGGTTCTAACAGGTTAGTGTTGGTGTATACAGCATCAGGATCAGGTTCTTAACAGGTTAGTGTTGGGTGTATACAGCATCAGGATCAGGGTTCTAAACAGGTTAGTGTTGGGTGTATACGAGCATCAGGATCAGGGTTCTTACAGGTTAGTGTTGAGTGTATACAGCATCAGGATCAGGGTTCTTACAGGTTAGTGTTGGGTGTATATAGCATCAGATCAGGGTTCTTACAGGTTTAGTGTTGGGTGTATACAGCATCAGGATCAGGGTTCTTACAGTTAGTGTTGGGTGTATACTGAGCATCAGGATCAGGGTTCTACAGGTTAGTGTTGGGTGTATACAGCATCAGGATCAGGGTTCTTACAGGTTAGTGTTGGGTGTATATAGCATCAGGATCAGGGTTCTAACAGGTTAGTGTTGGGTGTATACAGCATCAGGATCAGGGTTCTTACAGGTTAGTGTTGGGTGTATATAGCATCAGGATCAGGGTTCTTACAGGTTAGTGTTGGGTGTATACAGCATCAGGATCAGGGTTCTAACAGGTTAGTGTTGGGTGTATACAGCATCAGGATCAGGGTTCTTACAGGTTAGTGTTGGGTGTATACAGCATCAGGATCAGGGTTCTTACAGGTTAGTGTTGGGTGTATACAGCATCAGGATCAGGGTTCTTACAGGTTAGTGTTGGGTGTATACTGAGCATCAGGATCAGGGTCTGTTTTCTCCGAGGTGATTGGACAGCTCTCATATTCTGGGGAAGAAAACAGAGAAACTGAGTTCAACATTGACATTGATCTTCCTCACATGTTTAAACCCTTCAGTGGCAGGAAACATCAGTGACTTACTGGTGTTGTGAGGATCCAGCAGCAGACTGCCAGTAGCTGCTGGTCTGCACACCTCCATGGTAACGTCTGCATCTTCTGGTGAACTGGATGTCTGGAGGAGACGTATCACATGTTCACTCTAACTCCCTCCCAACCCAGAGAGAACAAACTATTACTGAATGTTGAGAGCTGTGTTTGGTTGATGAATGCATTTAGTGTAAAGGGCCTGTTAGTAAGAATCATAATGTCTTGTTAACAGCTTCACCTGTGTCCGTTAAGTCAACTAAAGTCAGCGTCCTGTTGCTGGCGCTTGTGCTCGCTCTACATAGACATGAAGGAGCATCGCTCAACACAGTGAGGAGACACACGTCAGCTAAAAGCACAATATCACTCTATATTTCAGCTGCTTGGCAGTAATGTTAGCTGACCAGACCAAGGTCTCTCCATGAATCAATGCTGATCCTAGTGTTGGCTTTTCCCGCCTCAGCCTCCCGACCGCGGCCGGAGGGAACGGGGGAGACGATAACGTTTCTCTCTGCGGAGCCCCGTCACTTCACAAGACACGGGAAACCTCTGTTGGTCTGGAGGAGCTGCAGCAGTTATTTCTGCACAAACGTCCAAAGCTACGGTCTCCTCCGCGTCCTCCGACCGCGGCCAACACTGTTTAACAGCTTCACCAGATACAACCAAGAGGGTTTGGTGCTTCACTGGAGTTTGTGTTGGAGTCTGAGTCTGAACAGCGGAGACACACGAGAGACCATGAGACACCGACCAGCAATGAGTTATACCTGGAAGACGTTACTAACAGTCTCTTTAAAGCTTCAGTAGGCAGTATGTTGGTTCTGAGAGAGACTAGACTTCCTCTCAACAGTGTGGTGAGTAAAGCCGTGTACTGTACCTGCTGCTCCTCAGGGAGGATGTGGAGCAGGCTGCGGTCCAGAGCTGATGTGTACCGGCTCAGCTCCTCGGTGCTGAGATCAGCTCCCTCTGACCGTCTCTCTGTCACGGAGCATCCTGAGGAGAGGAGAGGCAGCGACCGGCCCTCCTCCTCATGCCGCTGCTCTTCAGCCGGATAGTGATTCAGCCATAAAGCCAGCTCCTCCTGGCTCAGCAGCTCCCAGACTCTGCTGAGGAGCTGGGCCTCCAGGTTCTTCCCCCAGTCCTCCCCCCGGTGTGGTACCAGACTGTACTGCTTTGAACGTGGTCCGACAGCAGCACTGACTCCTGAGCGATCTGTAGAGGACAGAGAGAAGGAGGAGACGGAGGAGGCACGGGGGGAGTCGGTGTAGATATAGGAGGGAGCGTCTCTGAGCCCGGTCACTGAGTCCAGCTGCTCCTCCCCTCTGTGGTCCAGCTGGGGGGGGTTCTCCACTGAGTCCAGGCTCCTGGTGGCTTCCCGCAGCAGCTCCCGGGACACTTTGAGGTTGACAGCGATGGTGCTGATCTGCTGATCCATTGTTCTTCTGGACAGCTCCAGGTCTTCCAGCTGCTCCACCAGCTCCCGGTCTGTGTCTGCCTCTGGTTCAGGTTCCTCCTCAACACTCACTGAGGCAAACTCACCGAGCAGAGGACGCACGTCTGTGTGAGATGGTGTAGCTGTGTACACATGATGGAGCGGTGATCCTCCCTCCGTATACTCGTCTCTGTCTCTGTACAGCCGTCTGTCCAGGTGGACCTGTCTCTCCACTGCTGTGTCTGCCTTCATTACAGCTGGCCTGATGCTTCTCTGGACAACTGAAGGAGACAGAGGAGTTATATATGATATATATATATATATATATATATATTATAATCAATCTGTGAGGTCTGAAACACGCACAGTAAACACACTTTCACATATTTCCAAACCATTAGTTGTGTAATTGCACACAGCCTTTCATCCCTTCTAAGGCTGAGGCGTTAACGCAGGTTTAACTCTAACACCACTTTTATTTAACGCATTAACAGAACTTGTAACGGGCTCAGTTTAAAGGAAAACCTGATGAATCCATCGGTACCAACCATGTCACACTACTACTACCACTACCACTACTACTACTACTACTACTACTACTACTACTACTACTACTACTACTACTACTACTACTGGTATCATAGTAAACTACAGAACCTGATGAATCCATCGGTACCAACCATGTCAGACTAGCTGGTCATGAAGAGGTTAAATAACGCTCCAAACTGTCATGTCCATGTTCAAAGGGGTCCCTTGACCTCTGACCTCCAGATCAGTGAATGTAAATGGGTTCTATGGGTACCCACGAGTCTCCCCTTTACAGACATGCCCACTTTATGATCATCACATGCAGTTTGGGGCAAGTCATAGTCAAGTCAGCACACTGACACACTGACAGCTGTTGTTGCCTGTTGGGCTGCAGTTTGCCATGTTATGATTGGAGCATATTGTTTTATGCTAAATGCAGTACCTGTGAGGGTTTCTGGATCAATATCTGTTATTGATCTGTGTTGTTCATTGATTTACAATAATAAATATATACATACATTTACATAAAGCAGCATATTAGTCCACTCCCATGTTGATAAGAGGATTAAATACTGGACTGATCTCCTTTAAGGTTCATTTAGAACAGATAAATAATGTGTGATTAAGTATTTTAATCGACTGACAGCACTAATCTTTATCTTTTTGAGTACACATGGGAACCCTACCTGTTTGTGTGTTGTGCTCAGTACCGCTCTGTACTGGTTCCCCACCACTGGTGTGCTGTGCTGTGGTCTGGACCTCCGGCCCGCCGCTCAGCTGCTCCTCCAGGGAGAACCTCTGCAGATACAGAGACACGCATACAAACAGGTGGATCAAGTGAAGGCTCAGGATCACAGTACAGGATGGAATCTGTTCTGTTTCGGAGGCCCATAATACCATATTCATTCAAGAAGTCATTATTAGAAACAGTATAAACGAACAGAAGCATGAGGCCCACCTTGATGTCCTGTTGTAACGTGTAGCTCAGGTTCTGCAGGCTGCAGGTGCGGTCCTGAGGCTGCAGCCGTAGGCCCTTCAGGACCGCATCATAGTACGGCTGTGGGACGCTGCTGTCTGCTGCCAGGGCCCGGCCTGCATCCAGCGCCTGTTTGATCCCGTCCGGGTCCACCGTGCCCCACGGCTCATCATCTGAAACCACGTATGAAACTCTCACAAAACTCCATGCTGTTTTTCACCTGAAGTATTGATGAGACTGAAATCTCTTGAGCGACAGGAGAGGAGAGGAGACAACACACAATGCTAGTAGCTGCAGTACCTGTGTAGAGCTCCTGGATCAGAGCACACAGACTGTAGACGTCAGCCTGCTCCGTGCACGGTCGCTGTCTGATGACCTCTGGAGCAGCCCATCTGTAAAGGCTGGGGGGCAGGACGATGTGCACGGGGGGTCTGACACATGCACTTTGACTGCTGGACACAGAACAATGATTAGAATCAGGAGTGTAGTGAAACACGGTTTATTTAGCAGGACTGAAGACCCTCTCCAGACTCTTCTATGGTCTTATTGATAATCATCCACCCGGTTAATAACAGCTTTCCATTCAGCGTCGCTCGTATTCACTACAGACCAACACATTCATGAACTGTGTGTCCTGATGTAGTGCTGCTGTAGGCGTCATGTGCTGGTCCAGGTAGAGCCTCTGGCTGCCACAGATGACTGACTCTAGCTGACAGTGAGAGTTATGAGTGACTCAACACTCAGGTCGTCTTTTCACTACTTAAAGGTCCAGTGTGGAGGATTTAAGCTCAGTTCAGACTACACGACTTCACAGTGGTCAGACCGCTGTCCCGTTCTCTCTACACGACCTGCTGTCCTCTAATCGGGAGTCTTTAAGTCTGACCGGCGACAGGAGGTCACACACTACCAGATCCTTCACCAGGAGGAATCCCCGATGACGTCTCCAGACTACGTTCATCATGAAAACACATGAGAAATGAACACACGGTAATGACGTGATGCCGTACGGAGAGACACACTGATGATGTTGGTACGTGTTAGGTGATGCCATACGGAGAGACACTGCTGATGATGATGGTACGTGTTAGGTGATGCCGTACGGAGAGACACACTGCTGATGTTGGTACGTGTTAGGTGATGCCGTACGGAGAGACACACTGCTGATGTTGGTGTTGGTACGTGTTAGGTGATGCCGTATGGAGAGACACACTGCTGATGATGATGATGGTACGTGTTAGGTGATGTCATACGGAGAAACACTGCTGATGATGGTACGTGTTAGGTGATGCTGTACGGAGAGACCTGCCTGCCTACCTGGGGACCATGAAGCCTAGACCAGTCAGTTTGGCTACGGTGAACTTGGTGAGGACCACGCTGTAGGAGGACAGGCTCCTCATCACCAGGCCTCCGCTGTGGATGTACTGCAGACCTTCACAGACCTGCAGCATCACCGACAGCAGCCAGCTGTCCTGCAGCACCGGGAACTCTGCACGCTGCAGGGACAGGAAGTACACGCACACGCACACGCACACGCACGCACGCACACGCACACGCACACGCACACACACAACATAGCATTTACAATCCATCGTTTCCACTAGTTAGCATCAGAGGAGAGTGATGTGATTCATCTGACTGTGGAAGCTGTCACTATGGGATGGATTCAGATAGTGATGTGCGTGCGTGCGTGCGTGCGTGCGTGCGATCGCGCGTGCATGCGTGTGAGTGTGTGAGTGAGTGTGTGATCTGTATCACATTTCATGGCAATCCAACCAATAGTTTTCAAGACATTCCACTTAAAACCTGAAATATGAACCACTTGGTGGCACCAGAGGGAAACTCAGGGATCACCAGAGTCAGTACGACTAATCGTCTGACTACCATGAACATCTGGACAGTTACATGTCAGTCCATCATGAACATCTGGACAGTTACATGTCAATCCATCATGAACATCTGGACAGTTACATGTCAATCCATCATGAACATCTGGACAGTTACATGTCAATCCATCATGAACATCTGGACACAGTTACATGTCAGTCCATCATGAACATCTGGACACAGTTACATGTCAATGCATCATGAACATCTGGACAGTTACATGTCAATCCATCATGAACATCTGGACACAGTTACATGTCAATCCATCATGAACATCTGGACAGTTACATGTCAATCCATCATGAACATCTGGACACAGTTACATGTCAATCCATCATGAACATCTGGACACAGTTACATGTCAATTCATCATGAACATCTGGACAGTTACATGTCAATCCATCATGAACATCTGGACACAGTTACATGTCAATCCATCATGAACATCTGGACAGTTACATGTCAATCCATCATGAACATCTGGACAGTTACATGTCAATGCATCACATGTTTGTTGAGGTATCTTAGTCTGACTGACCAACACCACCCTCCCAAAGCTAACATAAGGGGTCTCCCCGGCAGCCTCCTGGTGGAGGTGCGTACCGTACAAACAGGATGCATGAGGTTTGATTCCTGCTGGCCTTGTGTTGCAGGTCCTACCCATCATTAATCTCTACCCTGTCAGCCAGCTACCAGAGGAAGAAGTCTCTAAAGCCTCCCTCTCATGTGTCCTGTGTGTGTGATGGAGGAGAGGACCCTCCTCCAGGCTCCAGCTGTGTCTCTGGTACCCTGTGGCGCAGCAGGTTGTGCAGCGTGCCGACGTCCACCGGCTCAAACACCAGACTGGTCCTGTGGAGGTCGTCGGACAGACTCACTGCCATCAGCTGCAGCAGCTGGGGGTGTAACAGCTGGCTGGCACACACACACACGCACACACACACACACACACACACACACACACACACACACACACACTCTTTCTAGTTAGTCATGACATGTATGATAGTCTGCGACAGCTGATGTGCAGCAGAATGCTGGCCTCGTACTCGGGCACGGTACGGATCAGTCGTACCGAATGTGAAAACACCCTCAGTGTAAGGTGGTCCATCCAATCGCCTGCAGTTATTCTGGTCAGTTTAGGTCCGGCCGATGTACGCTCTTAATTAATAAAACAATCAAAATAAAAGATGAGTTATGTTATTAAACTCACATTAAATTAAGATTACTGGCAAGTTAGCCTGTTTATTCAGCGGTTATATCGGGAAAGAGGACTGGGAATTAAAATAAATAAATGACTCAATAAATAAATGTCATTAAATGTAGCAAAAATAATGTTAAAAATAAATGTAGCTATTAATTAATTAATTGATAAAAAGTGAAATAAATTGATATTTCTGTAATAATTTGCTTCTTTAGTTTTTTATCTTTGTATTAATTCCCTTATTTATTTACTTACTCTTCTGTTTAATTTTCCCTTTTATTTATTTATGTAATTATTTTTATTTATTTTAGTATTTATTTCTTTATTTTTACATTTCTTTATTTATTGTTTATTTATTTTTAAATGTGTGTATTTATTTATGTATTTATTATTTTATTACCAGGCCGATTCCCGGCGGCATTTAATGACATTTATTTATTTATTGAGTCATTTATTTATTAATTTATTTATTTATTTTGGCAGGTTCTGTCCTCCGTACTCATACGCCTCTTTAGACCATGAGGGGAAGAACAGATCCTTTCACACACAACAGGCTAGAAAGAACTCAAACCCAGAGCTTCTGGTGACCACGGCAGTGACTGTGAGGGTCCACAGGCCGGACGTAGACTGTGAGAATGTGGTTAGATCATTATAACTTCTATAAGTATTGTTACCTTTAATACAGATGCACATGAAGAACAGATATTGATTAACTGGATTCCAGCTCTAAACACAGGCGTGTTCCGTTAAACGCAGCGCTTCCCTTCTTCCTTGTAGTAAACTCGTTACTTTAGAAATCCTCAAGATAACAACCAGAGACTTTCCTCCCACAGCCGTCCCGTCCCGTCCCGTCCCGTCCCGTCCCGTCCCGTCTCACCTGCAGTAGTCTTGTTCTATGAGCAGCAGGTCCAGATGGGCTGCCTGACGGCCCCTCGTCGTCTTTACTGAGACTCTGGAGCCCCTCCAGCTGGACCTGAAACACACTGCATGCTCATCAATGTGATAAATACAGTACGTCCCTGGGTTGGTTTGAGATAGTCCTGGTCATGTCATTTTAAACCTGATCTCTGATCCGTCTCATTAGAACGTTACTTTAGTGAGCAGATAATAAACGTAAATCATTTATCCTCCAGTCATCGGTGTGACTCTCTGAGGAGAAACCAGAGTCTTAATAACTTGAGATTAACTGATTGTCTGATTATGATTTGATAAAAGATTGCTTCCGATATCTCAATCAATACATAAATAATAAATAAACTCTTCATCAGAGATGATTTAATAAGTGAGATGTAATGTGAGTCTCACTCCGGCCAGCAGGCGGAGCTGCAGCCTCGTCTCTACTGACACTGACGTCTCAGCCCAGTAAGAGAACCAGAGTCCATCTCCTCATACTGTATGTGTCGACACACTTGTTTTTGTTTTCTGTGGTTCTAGCTGTGGTTCTAGCCGTGGTTCTAGCTGTGTGGTTCTAGCTGTGGTTCTAGCCGTGTGGTTGTAGCCGTGGTTCTAGCCGTGTGGTTCTAGCTGTGGTTCTAGCCGTGGTTCTAGCCATGACTCTAGCCTTGGTTCTAGCCGTGGCTCTAGCCGTGGTTCTAGCCGTGTGGTTCTAGCCGTGGTTCTAGCCGTGGTTCTAGCCATGGCTCTAGCCGTGGTTCTAGCCGTGGTTCTAGCCGTGGTTCTAGCTGTGGTTCTAGCTGTGGTTCTAGTCGTGGTTCTAGCTGTGGTTCTAGCCGTGGTTCTAGCCTTGGTTCTAGCCGTGTGGTTGTAGCCGTGGTTCTAGCCGTGGTTCTAGCCGTGTGGTTGTAGCCGTGGTTCTAGTCGTGGTTCTAGCCGTGGTTCTAGCCGTGGCTCTACCCGTGGTTCTAGCCGTGGTTCTAGCCTTGGCTCTAGCCGTGGTTCTAGCCGTGGCTCTACCCGTGGCTCTACCCGTGGTTCTAGCCGTGTGGTTGTAGCCGTGGTTCTAGCCGTGGTTCTAGCCGTGTGGTTCTAGCTGTGGTTCTAGCTGTGGTTCTAGCCGTGGTTCTAGCTGTGGTTCTAGCCGTGGTTCTAGCCTTGGTTCTAGCCGTGTGGTTGTAGCCGTGGTTCTAGCCGTGGTTCTAGCCGTGTGGTTGTAGCCGTGGTTCTAGTCGTGGTTCTAGCCGTGGTTCTAGCCGTGGCTCTACCCGTGGTTCTACCCGTGGTTCTAGTCGTGGTTCTAGCCGTGGTTCTAGCCGTGGTTCTAGCCGTGGTTCTAGTCGTGGTTCTAGCCGTGGTTCTAGCCGTGGCTCTACCCGTGGTTCTAGCCGTGGTTCTAGCCTTGGCTCTAGCCGTGGTTCTAGCCGTGGCTCTACCCGTGGCTCTACCCGTGGTTCTAGCCGTGGCTCTACCCGTGGCTCTACCCGTGGTTCTAGCCGTGGTTCTAGCTGTGGTTCTGAGTGACTCAGTGCTGGTCTTACCTGGTGATGGAGGTCAACGAGCCAGAGGTGAAGGAGAGCAGAGGTTCATCATCAGCCGGACTCAGATCTCTGTCTCTGATCAGTGGAACAGATGCTGGAACAGCCAACATCTGGCCTCGCTGGTTAACACACACCTGGACACACACACACACACACACACACACACACACACGAGGAGAACACTCAGTGTGATTCATGATATCACTCTCTCATTTATTTGGTTTATGTCATTCCCTCTGAAAACAGGTAGTGCCCCAAATCTAATGAGTGCAATATTTAATTTCTAGAGGTAGTAATTAGTGCTGCAGTGCTGTAGGAAGCCAGATACTGTGTGTGATATATACTGTATATAT
This sequence comes from Sebastes schlegelii, assembly GCA_014673565.1. Classification (NCBI taxonomy): domain Eukaryota; kingdom Metazoa; phylum Chordata; class Actinopteri; order Perciformes; family Sebastidae; genus Sebastes; species Sebastes schlegelii. The sequence goes on from VHQL01000470.1 coordinate 18,610, forward strand.
ATATGATACCTTTCCAAAGCCTAAACAGAGGGCTGTTGTACAGGAAGACTTGCTGTTCGTCCTCTTGTTGAACTGCACATCAGTTCCACTAACAGGAGTAAAAACACACAAACGTATCAGGTGATTATTCAGCACACAGCCACCAACAGAACTGCACACCGTTCATTATAACACTATTCTGATTTCCTGATGTTTCCACCGCAGGAACAAAAAGCAAAAAAAGAAAATCAAATTGTAGATAAACTCCTCAAAGAAAGCAAAAAGACGTGGAACATGAGACAGTATGATGTTGTAGGTGTCTGAGCAACACGGCGTTTGGTGCACCGTACCGTGCTTTTATGCGATCCAGCAGAGATAGCGGGTGCAACAAGGTGGAGGTGGAGGTGTGGGTCGGGCTCCGGCTCTGACACAGCTGCTGCATAGAGGACATGCAGCTCTCCAGGAAGTCCTGCATCTGATGAGATAGAAGCAGTTTGAGTTCCAGGCCTATCAGGATATCTCTGCCTCTGTTGCTTCCATTGTCTCGTGTTAGTCCCTCAACTTTATGGAAGTGCAATGCTGAATCACCGGAGAACCTCTTCTATTAATCAAACTGGACCCTCGTTTTAAGTGACGCCTGCTTCCACTGTGCATGTCACACTTCACCAACACTCAGAGAGAGGACGCTGACACGCTTACCTTGGCGCCGCCGTCCTGCTTCACGGCCCTGAGCCAGTCAAAGGGCGTCCTGCCTTCCCCATCATGGAGTCTTAGATCTCCTCCAGCATCCAGCAGGCCGCTCACCACTGACGGGTTACCGGAGAATACGCCTGCATGAACCGGGGTGCTCTGGTCCTCACAGCGACTAGAAGACAGTCAATCATGTAATCAATATGCTGTCACCTGATAACTCTCCTCTGTGTTGTAGACGGTGAATGTGAACACACCAGCGGTGGGACAACGTCACAAGTCTCAAGTCTTGGCTCGGACGGGTCAAGTTCTAAGTCAAGTCCAAGTTTTATAACTTTTACATTAGTGCTGTGAATCCATTAAAGTATTTAATCGTGATGAGCTTATCATGAGAATGGAGAAGCTATTTAAATCTCCTTGGAACGGGTGGCAGGCTCAGACTTACTGGTTGGGATCAGCTCCATAATGAAGGAGCAGCTCCGTCACCTTCACTTGTCCCAACAGAGCAGCACAGAACAGAGCAGTCTGACCCAAGTGATTCACACAGTTCACATCAACACCTGGAACACATCAGAAAACATCTCACCATGTTTTAGGTCTCTTCATTTCAGCACCGGGATTCTGACTTCAGAACATTATTGAACTCCTCTGTATTCTGATGATAACAACCTGGATTTATTACTGCTACAGTTACAGTAACGTACCTTGATTCAGCAGTTTCTCCAACTTGGTCAGATTTCTCTCCAAAGTGTATTTGTGCAGTTGAGCGTGCACGCCTCCGGTGGTAACAACTCCCAGATGTACAGGACAGGGGAACGGCAGCGCAGTCATCCTGGCAGTCAGCAGAGGGCGCTGTCGGTTACAGTCAGGTCACACCTGTTAAAGCTGTTTGTTACAGTCAGGTCACACCGGTTAAAGCTGTTTGTTACAGTCAGGTCACACCTGTTAAAGCCTGTTTGTAACAGTCAGGTCACACTGGTTAAAGCCTGTTTGTTACAGTCAGGTCACACCTGTGAAAGCTGTTTGTTACAATCAGGTCACACCGGTTAAAGCTGTTTGTTACAGTCAGGTCACACCTGTTAAGGCTGTTTGTTAGTCAGGTCGCACCGGTTAAAGCTGTTTTTTACAGTCAGGTCACACCTGTTAAAGCTGTTTGTTACAGTCAGGTCACACCTGTTAAAGCTGTTTGTTACAGTTAGGTCACACCTGTTAAAGCCTGTTTGTTACAGTCAGGTCACACCGGTTAAAGCTGTTTGTTACAGTCAGGTCACACCGGTTAAAGCCTGTTTGTTACAGCCAGGTCACACCTGATAAAGCTGTTTGTTATAGTCAGGTCACACCGGCTAAAGCTGTTTATTACAGTCAGGTCACACCAGTTAAAGCTGTTTGTTACAGTCAGGTCACACCGGTTAAAGCCTGTTTGTAACAGTCAGGTCACACTGGTTAAAGCCTGTTTGTTACAGTCAGGTCACACCGGTTAAAGCTGTTTGTTACAGTCAGGTCACACCTGTTAAAGCCTGTTTGTAACAGTCAGGTCACACTGGTTAAAGCTGTTTGTTACAGTCAGGTCACACCTGTTAAGGCTGTTTGTTACAGTCAGGTCACACCGGTTAAAGCTGTTTTTTACAGTCAGGTCACACCTGTTAAAGCTGTTTGTTACAGTCAGGTCACACCGGTTAAAGCTGTTTGTTACAGTCAGGTCACACCTGTTAAAGCTGTTTGTTACAGTCAGGTCACACCTGTTAAAGCCTGTTTGTTACAGTCAGGTCACACCGGTTAAAGCTGTTTGTTACAGTCAAGTCACACCGGCTAAAGCTGTTTGTTACAGTCAGGTCACACCAGTTAAAGCTGTTTGTTACAGTCAGGTCACACCGGTTAAAGCCTGTTTGTAACAGTCAGGTCACACCGGTTAAAGCTGTTTGTTACAGTCAGGTCACACCTGTTAAGGCTGTTTGTTAGTCAGGTCGCACCGGTTAAAGCTGTTTTTTACAGTCAGGTCACACCTGTTAAAGCTGTTTGTTACAGTCAGGTCACACCTGTTAAAGCTGTTTGTTACAGTTAGGTCACACCTGTTAAAGCCTGTTTGTTACAGTCAGGTCACACCGGTTAAAGCTGTTTGTTACAGTCAGGTCACACCGGTTAAAGCCTGTTTGTTACAGCCAGGTCACACCTGATAAAGCTGTTTGTTATAGTCAGGTCACACCGGCTAAAGCTGTTTATTACAGTCAGGTCACACCAGTTAAAGCTGTTTGTTACAGTCAGGTCACACCGGTTAAAGCCTGTTTGTAACAGTCAGGTCACACTGGTTAAAGCCTGTTTGTTACAGTCAGGTCACACCGGTTAAAGCTGTTTGTTACAGTCAGGTCACACCTGTTAAAGCCTGTTTGTAACAGTCAGGTCACACTGGTTAAAACCTGTTTGTTACAGTCAGGTCACACCTGTGAAAGCTGTTTGTTACAGTCAGGTCACACCGGTTAAAGCTGTTTGTTACAGTCAGGTCACACCTGTTAAGGCTGTTTGTTACAGTCAGGTCACACCGGTTAAAGCTGTTTTTTACAGTCAGGTCACACCTGTTAAAGCTGTTTGTTACAGTCAGGTCACACCGGTTAAAGCTGTTTGTTACAGTCAGGTCACACCTGTTAAAGCTGTTTGTTACAGTCAGGTCACACCTGTTAAAGCCTGTTTGTTACAGTCAGGTCACACCGGTTAAAGCCTGTTTGTTACAGCCAGGTCACACCGGTTAAAGCTGTTTGTTACAGTCAGGTCACACCTGTTAAAGCCTGTTTGTTACAGTCAGGTCACACCGGTTAAAGCTGTTTGTTACAGTCAGGTCACACCGGTTAAAGCCTGTTTGTTACAGCCAGGTCACACCTGTTAAAGCTGTTTGTTATAGTCAGGTCACACCGGCTAAAGCTGTTTGTTACAGTCAGGTCACACCTGTTAAAGCCTGTTTGTTACAGTCAGGTCACACCTGTTAAAGCTGTTTGTTACAGTCAGGTCACACCTGTTAAAGCCTGTCGGTTACAGTCAGGTCACACCTGTTAAAGCTGTTTGTTACAGTCAGGTCACACCTGTTAAAGCTGTTTGTTACAGTCAGGTCACACCTGTTAAAGCCTGTTTGTTACAGTCAGGTCACACCGGTTAAAGCTGTTTGTTACAGTCAGGTCACACCGGTTAAAGCCTGTTTGTTACAGCCAGGTCACACCTGATAAAGCTGTTTGT
>VHQL01000470.1:32500-44165 GCA_014673565.1 Sebastes schlegelii
TATCATCAATTTAAATCATGTTTTCATTCAGATCCACTGCAACAGGAAATAAACTGGACACATCTGGAATGTTTACGTTCACAACTGTGAAATGGTCTAAAGATCTGGAAGAATGAGCTTCAAATGTGTAATTCAGTTCCTCATATTGGTCCTCTGAATCTGTTGTTGGTTTGACTCCTCCTAGAATCAGCTGTTAGGACCTACTGGGTGTCATCTTGAATCAGTGCACATCAGAACTGTGCAACATGTGGTGAAAAAGCATGTGTAAAGCATCTCCCCTTTAAGAGCTGGTTTAAAGGCTAAAGCCTGGTCTAGCATTCTGCTAAACACATCACTTTAACCGTCACATAGTGCATACTACTGAGGAACGCAGTATGCACTATGTACTGTATACTGCGTACTGCGTTCGACAGGAGTTAAATAAGGAACATCAGGACACCAGTGTTACATGCTGTGTGTCTTAGACTGATGCTCTACCTCAATATCTAGACCACTTCTAACCTCAGTTCAATCACCTCAGTGGAGATATGAATGGAGTATAGCATTTCAACTCTCTCCGTTCCAGTGGACAGCACTTGTATAAACTATAACTACTGGAAGACTAAAGAAGTCAGAGAGGTCTGACAGTTTCCCTTTCTTAGAAGTGTTTATTGTTAACACATAAAATAGATTCAGAAAGTGACAGCGTGTTTATTTATATTGCAAATGTTGTTGAGATTCTATCCTCCATTCATATCACACTGACAGGAAGTCACTGTTTACCGTGATGAAGCTGCCACCTGGTGGTTTCCTGGAGCGTCCTCTCAATATCAGCGTACATGAGCAAGTTGCAGTTTGTTTATATAGTTATATAGTTTATATAGTTATTTAGCCTCCAAAATAATATTCATGTTTTAAAAATGTCCGTTGTTCCTCTTTAATGAACAAACTTCAGTCAGATCACTAAATGTTCAATAAGACAGTCAGACAGGAAAAGCAGCTAATTCTAGTTTATTAAAGCAGGAGAGTTGAAATAAAGGAACATCTTCATCACAGACTGAATGCTGAATTCACTACCAACACTTTAACTCTTCTCTATGACCATCTGAGCTTCAGTGTCGGACAAGTCTGGATATTCTTCACCAACAATCAACACATGATTTTAGTAATAAAGTAATGTCTCCACAGAGAGAAGAAGAGGAGTCATGCTTCTGTGGAGGAGCTGATGTCCAGATCCAGAACAAGACCTGGACCTCAGACAGACAGTCAGACCAGAACAAGACCTGGACCTCAGACAGCCAGTCAGACCAGCACTGTCCAAAGTAAGACTGTAGATGTGTCTGCTGATGTCTTCATGTCTGGAAACTTGTTGTTTTAATTCACTGACTATTGTTGTAACAACTGTTTCAGATCTGCTCCACCAGACAGATCTGCTCTGCATCACTTCCTTTCTGAATCTGAACCCAACAGAAATCATTTTATATTTGTATGTTTTGTTTTTATGATAGCACTCCGTCTTTGCATCAACCAATCAGAATGATGTTTGTTCTCCATCTGCATAGATGAAGATGAAGAACTATTAATCTCTGTAAAGCAACAACATCTCTGTTCTATCCCAGACAGACAGACACACTGATGAAAGGGGAGTTATCTTCTTGTCATTGTCGTATATCAATACATGCTCATGGAGGATCTCTTGTTGGGTCTCTAAATGATAGAGTACGGTCTAAACCTGCTCTATATGAAAAGCATCTTAAGATAACTTCTGTTATGATTTGATGCTATATAAACATAAACTGAACTGAACTGAACTGAACAGGAGCCACAGACTTTGAACAACATTATCTTTCCTGCTACAGTCTCCTTCTCTGACTTACAAACACACGTCTGGTCCTGCAGAGCGACACGTTGAAACACTATTACAAATAAATATAGAAATCACGTTGACGTTAGTTTAGACTTCAAGAAGGGAAGATGACTTTATAACCTTTACTTCTTTATATGTTCTTATATTGATTATTTTCATATTGGCATTAGAAATAATGAGTTTCTGTGTTTTGTCTTAAACTTTGTTTCTCTCTTTCAGCAGATAGAGGTCTGCAGGAGGTTGTAGATGAACATAAGATCAGTCTGAGGAAGAGATGTGAACGTGTGACTGAAGGAACTGAAGGAAGTGATGAAACAGGAAATGGAACCCCCCTCAACAGGATCTACACTGAGCTCTACATCACAGAGGGACAGAGTGAAGAGGTTAATACCCAACATGAGGTGAGGCAGCTTGAGACAGCTTCCAAGAAGAAGACCCTCCATGACGCTCCAATCAAGTGCCAGGACATCTTTAAAGCCTTACCTGACCAACGGGGACACATCAGAGTCGTTCTGACGAACGGCGTCGCTGGCGTTGGAAAAACCTTCTCAGTGCTGAAGTTCACTCTGGACTGGGCAGAGGGCTTGGAGAACCAAGATGTCAGTCTGGTGGTTCTGCTTTCCTTCAGGGAGCTGAACTTGGTCAGAGATGAGCAGTACAGTCTTCTCATGCTGCTCCATGTTTTCCATCCAACATTACAGAAGGTCACAGCAGAGAAGCTCGCTGTCTGTAAAGTTCTGTTCATCTTTGACGGCCTGGATGAAAGCAGACTTTCACTGGACTTCAAGAACAACGAGGTTGTGTCTGATGTCACCCAGAAGTCATCAGTCAACGTGCTGTTGACAAACCTCATCCAGGGGAATCTGCTTCCCTCAGCTCTCGTCTGGATAACTTCCCGACCTGCAGCAGCCAATCAGATCCCTCCTGCATGTGTTGGCAGGGTAACAGAAGTACGAGGCTTCACTGACGCCCAGAAGGAGGAGTACTTCAGGAGGAGAGTCAGTGATGAAGAGCTGTCCAGCAGAATCATCTCACACATCAAGACATCCAGGAGCCTCCACATCATGTGTCTAATCCCAGTCTTCTGCTGGATCACTGCTATAGTTCTGGACCACATGTTGACTACAGACCAGAGAGGAGAGCTGCCCAAGACCCTGACTGACATGTACTCACACTTCCTGTTGGTTCAGACAAAGAGGAAGAAGCAGAAGTACGGTAAGGGACGTAAGAAGAGTCCACAGGAGCTGACGGAGGCTGACAGGGAAGTTCTTCTGAAGCTGGGGAGGCTGGCGTTTGAACATCTGGAGAAAGGAAACATCATGTTCTACCAAGAAGACCTGGAGCGGTGTGGTCTGGATGTCACAGAGGCCTCGGTGTACTCAGGAGTTTGTACAGAGATCTTCAAAAGAGAGTGTGTGATCTTCCAGAAAACAGTCTACTGCTTTGTTCACCTGAGCATTCAGGAGTTTCTGGCTGCCGTCTACATGTTCCACTGTTACACAAACAGGAACACAGAGGTACTGGAGGCCTTCCTGGGAAAAACATATGTTAATTTTACCCTGGATGACTTCCTGTGGAGAGCCATGAAGAAATCCCTTGAAAGTAGAAATGGCCACCTGGACCTGTTTGTTCGCTTCCTTCATGGCCTCTCTCTGGAGTCCAACCAGAAGCTCTTAGGAGGTCTGCTGGGTCGGACAGACAACCGTCCAGAAATCATCCAGAGAATCATCTACAACCTGAAGGAGATGAACAGAGATAATACCTCTCCTGACAGAAGCATCAACATCTTCCACTGTCTGACGGAGATGAACGACCACTCGGTACATCAGGAGATCCAAGAGTTCCTGAAGTCAGAGAACAGATCAAAGAACAGACTCTCAGATATCCACTGCTCAGCTCTGGCCTACATGCTGCAGATGTCAGAGGAGGTTCTGGATGAGTTGGACCTGAAGAAGTACAAGACAACAGAGGAGGGACGACTGAGACTGATTCCAGCTGTTAGGAACTGCAGAAAAGCTCTGTAAGTCCAGATGTGATTAACTTTATAGATCAGTGTAGATTAGTAGTTTAGTTCTTCAAATATACACACTATAAATTATTCTTAAATATAATATTCTTATAAGTGTTCCACGTGTTTATGACATAAATATGTCAGTTGTATTTTGTCACAGATGTTCTTGAGCTGTTTCAAATGTTGAGTTAAAATGTTTCAGTACTTTGTGTTTCTAGCTGTCAAGTTAATGAACACTTATTCTATTTATTTAGAATAATTGTTACATTTTACAGTTTTTTTCTGATTTATATTTTTGGGTGATGGAGACGACATGTGAACCTGGTAAAACAAATGAAAAGAACAAAAGATCAGCTGTCTGGTGGAGCGCTGGGTCTAACCGGTGTAACGGCAGCAACAGAACGTTTGCTGATCCGGCGGGGAGTCGGGGCGGTCCTGGGATCAGAGTCCTGGTGCTGGGGTTTGCTTTCAATAGGCCTTGCACCACATTACACCTTACCTCATGTGTTTTTGCGCTCATCTCTTTCGTTGGCTTCAAATCCAAACTGTTGCCATGTTGCCACAGTTTTAGTTTTCTTTGAGACCAGCTCTGCCATGTCTCGTCTCATCACCCCAAAAAACACATGAACTTCCTAGTAAACAAACCTCTTCTTGTTTATTCACCAACATAACATCATAATATTACGTTAATCACGTTGTCATATTGCAAATACAGGCTGGATTTAGCACTGTGTCTCTGTCGGCACAGGTTGTTGATGTCTGATACTTTTTAGTTCACCAGAATGTGTCATAATGACAAATGTCGGTTCCACCGGTTAGCATAAAATCAAACCGGTTTAAGCTCGTACACCGGACCGGACCAGACCGGCAAAACCGAAAATCGACCCAACTCTAGCATTAGCCACCGTAAACTACTGGTCATACGAGACAAAGCTTGTCGTTGTAAAACCCCTGAGTGTGTTGAATCGAGCAATGGTGCATTTTATTGCTCATGAAGTCAAGTTGTGTTCCATCATCGTGTTTTTAAGTCTTTCCTTTTATTCTGTTACTCACAGAAGGAAACTCAGGTGTTTCTCTCTCTTGTTGCTGTAGAGAAGAGTAGTAACAGGAAATACACAGCTTCCACCAATAACAGCCGTCTGATGAATATATAACAGCAGAATGGTAGAATTCAGACTTTTTAAGAGATCTTAAACACACCAAAGATCAATGTTGTATTTTTAATGCTGATACACTGATAACATCTTTCTGATGATATTATGCTGAAAATAATGAAACCTTATTGGTTCATTAATTGTGTTTGTGAGCTGAATACGTTTGATGCTCAGATAAGACTGTTAATGTCAAAACGCCATGCAGTCATCAAAATATCTAATTATATGAATGTTTAATTATGTACAGGTCTAATATTATTACACGATCTGTTTCATTTCTCTACCGTTTGGCAGCAGTCACTGAATTTTCCCATTTATGGACGTGAACCTGACAGCAGCAGGTAGCTAGCAAAGAGAGGTCATCTTTATCAACTGTATTATTATTACTTATTCACTGAGTTTTAAAAATGCTTTTCTAATCAAGAAGGCCTCATGCTAACTTTGTGGAGACAGACCTGGGATCAGATCTCACTGACAGACTGGACATTAGGGAAGCCTCAATGTAACTACATGTTCTCTCTCTTCATCTGCAAGATTAAAGTAAAACAAAGATTAAAAGTCTGCAGGTTTGAGAGAGAGTGATGAGAATTATTGTTTCATGTCAACCAGTGAGATAAGATTAGCTGAACCACTGATGTGAGGAGCAAATGTTAATCAAAGAAGTATATATCAAACTGTTTAGTCATCAAATGCATGAAGTAAATATAAACTGTCCTCTTTCATAATAACATATTTTGTAATCTTTGTGTCATCACAGACTTTCTGGCTGTGAACTCTCAGATACTCACTGTGAAGTTGTGGCCTCAGCTCTGAAGTCCAACCCCTCCCATCTGAGAGAGCTGGACCTGAGTAGAAACAACCTGTATGATTCAGGAGTGAAGCTGCTTTCTGCTGGACTGGAGAGTCCAAACTGTAGACTGGAGACTCAGAGGTCAGTTCACTGACTGTAGTTTATGTAGTTTGTACACACTCTCTCTGCACTGGCTCTGCTCCAGATGGCTCTAGAGAGGGACATTCACGTTTTCACGTCGGCCACTGTAGCTCTCCAACACGCTTGGCACACAGGAGAGGCTTCAGTTGGTTATAATCTCCTCACCTCACCGCTAGATACCACCAGATCCTACACACTGGACCTTTAACCACAGACCTTATTTCAGACATCTAACTAAAAACCCATTGACCTCCAGACGAGGAAACAGGAAGTGCTAAAATGCTGACTCATCTCTGGGTTTTAGGACTCATTCCTGCAGCTCTCTATTTGAACATGTCTAAATGTGCAGCACTCTTCAACAAACACGTATTGCACCAACTTAAAAGCCCATCAGTGATGATTATGAACGACACCATCTAATCAGAGGTTTCTATGGTTCTAAGTTATTCCCACGTTCTTTTTGACAGCAGATCTAACTGTGCTCTGTTTTCATGTCAGCATTGTCTAATTATTTGAAGCAAAAACAAATAAATATTCTGCATCAGAAACATCTTTGCAGGTTCATATTTGTTTCAATCTATCTGAATACAATACTCACATGTTCATATGTACATTCAAAGAGTTATTGATGTCTGTCATCATTCCTTCTGTCTGTGAAGCAATCCCCGTATAACCTGAGTGTTACGAGATGAGGACTAAATCCACAGTCTTGTTGTGTGTAAAATGACCTGTAACGTTGATCTTAAACTAATCAGAGGCTTCAGCAGTCTGAGTTAGATGTATTAGGGCTGGGTGACTTGGACAAAATCAAATATCACAATAGTATTTTGTGTAAATGACCAATAATAGAACAGCTAGAACAGTCTGGTAAGTTCAGAAAATGACATCACTTTACTGTAAAACAGCCTTTAAAACCAGGAAGAGACAACACTTATGCCATATCACCATATTACTAGGGCTGTCATCCATTATAATATTTAATCACGATTAATTGCAAATGAATCACACATGTTTTATCTGTTCTAAATGAACCTTAAAGGGAGAGCCAACAGACAACAACAGCTGTCAGTGTGTCAGTGTGCTGACTTGACTATGACTTGCCCCAAACTGCATGTGATGATCATAAAGTGGGCATGTCTGTAAAGGGGAGACTCGTGGGTACCCATAGAACCCATTTACATTCACTGATCTGGAGGTCAGAGGTCAAGGGACCCCTTTGAACATGGACATGACAGTTTGGAGCATTATTTAACCTCTTCATGACCAGCTAGTCTGACATGGTTGGTACCAATGGATTCATCAGGTTCTCTAGTTTACTATGATACCAGCAGCAGTAGTAGTAGTAGTAGTAACAGTAGTAGTAGTAGTACCAGTAGCAGTAGTGGTAGTAGTAGTATTAGTAGTAGTAGCAGTAGTAGTAGTAGCAGTAGTAGTAGTATTAGTAGTAGTAGTAGTAGTAGCAGTAGTAGCAGCAGTAGTAGTAATAGTAGTAGCAGTAGCAGTAGCAGTTGTAGTAGTAGTAGTAGTAGTAATGGCTGTAGTAGTAGTAGTAGTAGTAGTAGTAGTAGTATTAGTAGTAGTAGTGGTAGTAGTAGTAGCAGTAGTAGCAGCAGTAGTAGTAGTGGTATTAGTAGTAGTAGTAGTAGTAGTATGACCTGGTTGGTACTGATGGATTCATCAGGTTCTCTAGTTTCAGATGATACCAGGATCTTCACTCTAGCTTTAAAACTGAGCCGCTACAACCTCCGGAAGATCGATTGCGTTAATGCGTTAAAGAAAATGTTGGCGTTAAAATTATTAACTTTGACAACCCTAGATATTAGGATATCCTAAATCTTAGACGATATCTCGTCTCATATCATGATATCGATATAATATGGATATATTGCCCAGCCTTAGTGTGTATCCAGTCAGTATGTCGTGTTTGACAGTTTCCTTGTTGAGCTGCAGGAGGATTAGTAACTCAAAGAGGGAATTTGGTACTAAACAGTCTGTAACTTTGATTTGTCGGACTCAGACTGCTGAATCTTCATATTAGTTTCTATCGTCTATGTTCTAAACCTTCTTCAGCTCTGAACACATTATTAAACATTGAATGATTTCAAGCAGGAACGTTGTCTTCTAAACTTACATCATTTATTCTTTATTCAGATTGTGGTGCTGCAGTTTGTCAGAGATCAGCTGTGCTTCTCTGGCCTCAGCTCTGAAGTCCAACCCCTCCCATCTGAGAGAGCTGGATCTGAGTGACAACAACCTGAAGGATTCAGGAGTGAAGCTCCTGTGTGGTTTTCTGGAGAGTCCACACTGTAGACTGGAGACTCTGAGGTCAGACACCATTTTTTACTTGTGTACTGAGATTAATATGATGTGAAAGTTGTGGTGACACTAAACTGCAGACATCAGGCTGATATTATACTGATCCACACTGAGTCTCTTAATGCTAAAGTCCATTTTCTTCTTCAGTGGTTTAGTCCATTGACTGTGGCAGAGCAATGTTGAGCTACAGATTTAAAACCTTCATAAATCACAACTCCTGACTTTCATCATGTTTTTTTTTTCTAAGAAATGATAATAAAAAAACATAAATATGAAGAATAAATAAATAATCTCTGTTTCAGCTATCAAACAATAATAAATGTATTCACTATTTGTTTTTTTCTATAAATGTTATGAAGCTATATGATGCCTTTACTGACTGAAGAGTTTAAATTGAAGATGCTTTGATTTTATGACTCCACTATTCCTAAAATATATATATTGTAGATGTTTTATCTTAAATATATTTTGTTCACATTTCCCCAAAATCCATCCTGACATCTTTGACATCTTTATAAACTTTGAGATGTTGAGTTGAATCTTGAATCAGTTTCTGTGGTTCTTATTTGTGTTTGGCTGCTCAACATGAGTTTGTATAGATGGATCCACTGGTGGAGCTGTCAGAGTTTAAGAGGTGAAGTCACTACGTCTTTATTGAAGTAGCAGCACGTTGTCATTAATATTAATGAGAGCTCTGTTTCACTGTTTGTATTTGACAGTTTTTAACCTGCATCCTGTTGGCTTCAGGTGTTTGGAGTTTACATTTTCTAAACTTCTACGTTCTAAACCTTCTTCAGCTCTGAACACATTATTAAACATTGAATGATTTCAAGCAGGAACGTTGTCTTCTAAACTTACATCATTTATTCTTTATTCAGATTGTGGGGCTGCAGTTTGTCAGAGATCAGCTGTGCTTCTCTGGCCTCAGCTCTGAAGTCCAACCCCTCCCATCTGAGAGAGCTGAATCTGAATAACAACAACCTGAAGGATTCAGGAGTGAAGCTGCTGTCTGATCTGGTGGAGAGTCCACACTGTAGACTGGAGACTCTGAGGTCAGTAGAGGGTCGGAGTCGGTCCATGCTGGTTCCAGCAGTATTGTTGTGATGTGTTTCCTCCGTTAAGCTGTGAGAGGAGAACGGTGACACACAGAGAGAGAGAGAGAACAGTCAGCCAATCAGATCAGCCAGAAGCTTGTTGTGATCATGTGTTAGAGTTGATGTGAAGAAGATGTTGTTGTTGTGTTCATGTCTCCAGGAAATAAAGCTGGATTACAGCTGACAGCATCACATCATGTATAGAGACAGTGGTCCTCATCCATCAAACTGTCGTACCATCAACTCTGATCAGAAAGTGTGTGTTCTCTCATTGAGAGATAGAACATCATAGAACCATGGTTACATTTAGTAACCATGTGGTCTTTATACAGACCAGAACCTCTGCTGAAGTCCAGTAATCACAGCTGACGTCTTACTGTTCAGTCTGTGTATGAACATGTGGGACCTTTAAAGAGGACCTATCAGGCTGATGTTCAGCTTCATACTTGTATTTTAGGTTTCTACTAGAACATGTTAACATGCTTTAATGTTCAAAAATCAATTTCACTGGGTGACTTGGACAAAATCAAATATCACAATATATTTTTGTGTAAGTGACCAATAATAGAACAGCTAGAACAGTCTGGTAAGTTCAGAAAATGACATCACTTTACTGTAATACAGCCTTTAAAACCAGGAAGAGACAACACTTATGCCATATCACCATATTACTAGGGCTTGTCAATCCATTAAAATATTTAATCAAGATTAATTGCAAATGAATCTCACATGTTTTATCTGTTCTAAATGAACCTTAAAGGGAGAGCCAACAGGCAACAACAGCTGTCAGTGTGTCAGTGTGCTGACTTGACTATGACTTGCCCCAAACTGCATGTGATGATCATAAAGTGGGCATGTCTGTAAAGGGGAGACTCGTGGGTACCCATAGAACCCATTTACATTCACTGATCTGGAGGTCAGAGGTCAAGGGACCCCTTTGAACATGGACATGACAGTTTGGAGCGTTATTTAACCTCTTCATGACCAGCTAGTCTGACATGGTTGGTACCGATGGATTCATCAGGTTCTCTAGTTTACTATGATACCAGCAGTAGTAGCAGCAGTAGTAGTAGTACTAGTAGTAGTAGTAGTAGTAGTAGTAGTAGTAGTAGTAGTAGTAGTAGTAGTAGTAGCAGTAGTAGTAGTAGTAGTAGCAGTAGTAGCAGCAGTAGTAGTAGTAGTAGTAGTAGTAGTAGTAGTAGTAGTAGTAGCAGTAGTAGTGGTAGTGGTAGTAGTAGTAGTAGAGTAGTAGTAGTAGTAGTAGTAGTAGTAGTAGTAGTATGACATGGTTGGTACCGATGGATTCATCAGGTTCTCTAGTTTCAGATGATACCAGTATCTTCACTCTAGTTTTAAAACTGAGCCGCTACAACCTCCAGAAGATCGATTGCGTTAATACGTTAAAGAAAATGTTGGCGTTAAAGTGATTAACTTTGACAACCCTAGATATTAGGATATCCTAAATCTAAGAGGATATCTCGTCTCATATCACGATATCGATATAATATGGATATGTTGCCCAGCCTTAGTGTGTATCCACTCAGTATGTTGTGTTTGACAGTTTCGTTGTTGAGCTGCAGGAGGATTAGTAACTCAAAGAGGGAATTTGGTACTAAACAGCCTGTAACTTTGATTTGTCGGACTCAGACTGCTGAATCTTCATATTAGTTTCAGTTGAACTTCTGAAGTCATTTCTTACAGTGTAGTTGTGTTATGAAGGGACCACTTCACAGGAGGAATGATTACTGCCACCAATACTCTTTAATGTCCATATGACATGTGGCTGGTGGAGCTGTCAAGTTTAAGAGGTGAAGTCACTACGTCTTTATTGAAGCAGCAGCACGTTGTCATTAATATTAATGAGAGCTCTGTTTCACTGTTTGTGTTTGACAGTTTTTAACCTGCATCGTGTTGGCTTCAGGTGTTTGGAGTTTACATTTTCTAAACTTCTACGTTCTAAACCTTCTTCAGCTCTGAACACATTATTAAACATTGAATGATTTCAAGCAGGAACGTTGTCTTCTAAACTCACATCATTTATTCTTTATTCAGATTGATTCGCTGCAGTTTGTCAGAGATCAGCTGTGCTTCTCTGGCCTCAGCTCTGAAGTCCAACCCCTCCCATCTGAGAGAGCTGAATCTGAGTGGAAACCACCTGAAGGATTCAGGAGTGAAGCTCCTGTCTGGTTTTCTGGAGAGTCCTCACTGTAGACTGGAGACTCTGGGGTCAGACAACATTTTTTACTTGTGTACTGAGATTATTATGATGTGAAAGTTGTGGTGACACTAAACTGCAGACATCAGGCTGATATT